>QAPG01000059.1:0-222068 GCA_004366825.1 Colletotrichum spinosum | reverse complement strand
TAGTAATAAAAGTAATCTTATATTATAAATATAAGAAGTAGTATTTCTATATAAATACTACTTTTTAAATAATTAGTAATTTAGTTTTTAGTATATTATATTTTAATTCTATTTTTTTTAGTTTTTATAAAAAATAAATTAATAGATATTACTATCTTTTTTCTAGTTAGATAACTATTACTCTTATAGTAAAATTAAAAGTATCTATTTTTATTCTAATTAGAAAAGTTAGGTTAAAGTATTATAAAATAAGTATTTAAGTAAATCTATCTTATAAATCTTTAAAAACTTTAATTACTTTAGGGGTTATTATGTCTTCCTTTTTTAACTATTTAGTTAGCTAATTAGTAAGTCTAATATATACTTTAGAGTAATTCTAAATAAATTTCTTATAGAATTTTATAAATTTTAGAAAGATCTAGATCTTTTTAATACTAATAGGTAGTAGTTATTTTTTAATTATTAATATTTTTTTATAGTAATACTTTTAGGAGAGATAATAAAACTTAAAAACTTAATTATTTATATATAAAACTTATATTTTTTAGGATTAGTATAAAGCTTTATAATTAATAACTAGTTTAGTACTTCTTTTACTATTTCTATATAATTTTCTTTAGTCTTAGTAAATATTAGGATATTATCTAAATAAATAATATAAGTAATATTTATAAAACTTACTAAAGTATTATTAATATATATTTAGAAGGTTGCTAGGGTATTTACTAATCTGAATAGTATTACGTAATATTTAAAATACTTATATTATATTTAGAATACTATTTTCTATTTATCTTCTAGCTATATATAGACTTAGTAATATATATTTTTTAGATCTAATTTAATAAACTATAAAGTTTCTCTTAAATAATTTAAAATCTTACTAATAAGTAGTAATAATATATAGTTCATAATAATAATATTATTTAGTTTTTTATAGTCTATATATAGTTTTAATTTACTTCCCTTTTTTAGAATAAATAGGATTAATACTTCTATAAAACTCTTTAATATTTTAATCTATCTTTTTTAAAAAGTTAATATAAAGTATTATTATAATTCTTCTAATTCTTTCTCTATAAAAAAGTAGATAAAACTTTATAGTAGCTCCTTACTTTCTTCTAGTTCTATTATATATATATAAGTATTATCTTCTATAGGAATACTAGTTTTTTTTATATTAAAAATATAAGTTTACTTATAATATTCTAGTAGTAATTAGTTAAAATCAACTTTTTTCTTACCTAGATCTCCTATAGGTTATTACTAAGTAGCTTATTACTCCCCTTATATTAATACTAATATAATTAAGATTACTAATATATATTTAAATTACTTCTTAGTTTTATTAATTGCTTTAACTTTATATACTAATTCGAGGTTAGTAATAATTAAAAAATAAATCTAATTTAGAGTTTTCTATTTTAGATTAAACTATACTTTTTTTCTTTAGGGGATCCTTAGGATTATATTATATTTACTAATATTACTTACTTAGAAAGTATAAGATTTTATTTATATTATATTAAAATTATCTATAATTTTTATAATTATAATCTATATTTTATATTTAGGTGTTACTCCTCTTTAGAAACTTAATATTTTTAGTTTTAAATTAATCTTTAAAAATTTAATATTATATAATATCTTTTAGTTTAAAATATTCTTATCAGCTTCTAAATTGATAAATATTTTTCCTTTTTTCTAATTTTTCCCTATACAAACTAATATTTCAACTTTAAAATATTAATAGGTTTTTAAATCCTATAAGATATAAATACTATTAGCTCCTATTACTATAATATAATAAAATTATCTAGTATACTTAAGTTTTTTATAAATATAATAAGTATTTTTATTATACTAATACAATATATAGCCTATCTTCTTATAATTATAATACTTAAGTAGCCCTTAGGGAATAGCTATTTAAAACTATAGGGTTCCTTCTTACTTAATCTTAAATAAAAAAGTAACTATAAAAGATAGTTCTTTTAACTAGCTCTCCTTACTTATTTCTTAAATTAAAATAACTATTTATATAACTAATAGTCTATAGTTCTTCTATTTTAATATTTTAAATATAGTTTTTAATAGGATAAACTTATTTAAAGATTATTCAACTATTTTAGCTTTTTTAGTTATATAATTTAGTTCTTAATATATAGTTAGTAGGTTCTTATTTATAATTATATATTTTAACTTAAATAGTAAGTAGTTAATAATATTAATAACTTAAAGCTTCTCTAGTTAGGTATTAAAATATTCTATTTTAAAAAACTTATATATATTAATAAATTATTAGTAGGATTATTTAACTTTCTAGCGAACTATATTTAATTTAACTACTATTATAATAATTTAGATATTATTATTATCTATACTAGACTTTAGTTACTTTTCTATTACTACTTAAGTAACCTATTTAATATTATTATTATAGGTAATAGTAACCTATTTAATCTACTAGTAAGATATATTACTTTTTAAGTATAAGCCTATATACTAGACTTTATTTTTATCTATAGTAAAATTATTTTTTATTAAATAAAATTATTTTTATAGTTTAAATAGGAAGTTATTAAGGTTTAATTAGTTACCCTTTTAATATTTAATAAGGGCTAATTATTTAATTAAAAAGTTTCTTTTTTATCTCTTAAGATTAGGTATAGGAATAGAAGACTTTTTAGTATTTCTTTCTTTTAGATTATCTCTCCTATATAATACTATTAATCTTTCTAATTTCTATTTTTTTGAATTTTTTTGTTTTTTTTAATTAATTAGTTTAGGTTAGTTTTAGAAAGATTATTATTATTTTAAGGGGGTAGTTGTTCTTCTAGTTTATTAATATTATTATTAGTAGTTATAGGAGTTAGTTCTCCTATTAAGTTAGGCCTAAACCCCTAAGTTACTTAAGTAATAGATTTTTATTATAATACTATTATAGTCCTACTAGTTAGTATACCTAAAGGTAGGTAAGAAGTTTAAATATATCAAGCTAGGTTTATACTAAGTAATAAGATTTCTTAATAGGTATATACTATATTTTGTGACTATTCAAACTTAGCTTTCTCCTCTCTTAACTATAGCTCTATACTTGTATTTAAGCCTTGTGTCACCGGAATATCTATTGTTCTGGTAGCCGAGGCCGGTATGCAGGGACCCCGGTGGCCCCCTGGTGCCCCCCTTCTCTACAGTAGCCTGATAACGTCTTGCCCGTCCCCGGCGGTCTACGAAAGATGAAGTTAAAAGGGACGTGGTCCTTTGGATCCATACCCAGCGCCTTCATAGACCTAACACTCTCTTGGAAACCCTCCAGCTTTGCCACGATCTTTTCGCATCCGAGGGTTCCTTCAAAGAGTTTGACGACGTTGGTGTCAGCCCGCTCGGCGCGATCAAAGTCCTCGTCAAAGTCAAGTGCTTCGAGGGTGGAAACCCGGTCAGTCTGATTGGAAGAGAGCCGCTTCTGGTGGCGGACCTTGGCCTGGTCCAACAGAATGTCAACCTCGCCGGCGTTGCCAAAGTTGGGGCGGTTCCGCGTCCGGTCCAGCATCTCCATGGCCACCCTCTTCGCCTGATCGGTGGCTTTGAAGCCTGACTGCTTGAGCTTGATTTCCAATATGTTTTGCAGCTCCGATTGCTTAAAGTCCTCGAAAGTGAAGGCAGACTCCATGGGAAACCGTCGACTGAGGCCTGGGTTGGCATTCTGGAACATCTTCTCCATCTGGTCCTTGTAACCGAGAAGCAGGACGCAACGGTCTTCTCCAGGGACGCTCTGGACCTCAGCGACGATGGTGTCTACAACGGCTGCTCTGAACGGGTCTGTGCCCCTCAAATCTGAAGCGCCGCCACCGTCATAAAGCCCGTAGGCCTCGTCGATGACTAGTACCTTGCCCATCGTGGAGGCGAGAATGCCCTTCGTTTGCTTCTCCGAGCCCCCGATAACATCGCCCACAAAGTCGGATGGGTTCTTGACGATGACTGCGTAAAGTTAGTCCAGGCCTCGTTCCATCACTGTTTGTCAGAACGTACCTTCACCATTGGACAAGAGTCCAATGTCTACCAGAATCGCGCCGTACAACTTGGCGACCGTCGTCTTTCCTGTGCCCGGAGACCCGAGGAACACCTTGTTGAGTGTGTACTCGAGGATCGGCTCTTCCGCCAGTTCCCTCCAATAGTTCGTCTGCAGACTGTCGACGAGTGCCTTGACAGATTCCTTGACGGCCGCCAGACCAATGAGTTTGAGGAGACTGGCCCATGCCTCTGATTTACCGAGGGCACTGGAGGGCTCCGGGCCTATGAGGTCTTCCTTCGTGAGTAGGAGGTCGTCCGACTGCACCTTTGCAAGTCTCTCCTTGCGAAGCCTGTCTGCTTGACGACCGGTCACCCTGTCGAGGAGGTTCTGGACCGCTCTTGCGTTTCCGAAGCCCTCCTTTCCTCGTCCTCGGCCAAGTCTGCGAATGGCGATTCTCATGAAGAGGTCGTCTTCCCATTTCATTCGGCCACCGTACGTCTTCTTCAATTCCATGTGCATGATTTTGAGGAGCTCGCTGTCGCTGTAGTCCGCGAACTTCATCTCCAGGGGGAAACGGCTCGGGAAACCCGGGTTGTGCGCGAAAAAGGACTCCATCTGCTTGTTGTAGCCAGCCAAAACGAAGACGATCCTCCCCGTGAGATTCTCGACTTCCGCAAGAAGGAAATCGAGTACGGCAGAGCCTCCGCGGCTATTTCCGGACGAAAGCTGGTAAGCTTCGTCAATGAAAACGACCCCACCTCCATCGTTCAACATCTTCTCCAGCATCGCCTTGCAGCCGGAGACGCCCTCGTTGGCAAGCCTAGAGCCTGATGTTTCCTCGAACTTGGCGCCGGCAATTACACCAACGGACCTCAGGAATTGTCCGTAGATTCGTCCAACCGTGGTTTTGCCTTTGCAATGTTAGCTGACGATCTGATTCAAGCGTAAAAGATGGAATCGTACCTGTGCCGGGATTTCCTAGCAAAGTACAGCCAAAGCGTTGTTTGGAGAGAGAAGCATTTTGCCGCACTGCAACATCGACCTTGGACTTGATGGATAGAAACTCCTCCTTGACGCTTTCCAGTCCTGTCATGCCCATCAGCGTATCCAGTGGCGCACTCGATGCTCCAAACTGCTTCTTCATGTCCTCCCATTCTGCGCGAGCGCCGCTGAGTGTTAGAAAGTCATCCGTAGACGTGTCTTCGTGGGCAGACGCAACATCCGGGGCCTGCTGATTGACCTTGGAGGCCTCTCGCATGGCCTCTGCAAGGGTCCTGGTCTCCCGGATGTCCTTGAGATCTGCACGCGCCTGCTCCAGCTGCCGCTTCTGGTCGTCTTCTTCCTGTGCGTATTTCAGTTTACGCCTCTCGTGGTCGAGCTCGTCTTGCATCCGCTGAAGTTCCTCCGCGTAGCGCTTCTGGGCCAGCAGGCGGTCTTTCTCCATCTGGAGATCGCGTTTCATCCTCCTGCGGTTGTCTTCGTCTTCTTGGTGGCAGGTGGGACAAATGACGTCCTGCTCGGAGCAGCGAAGTGTGAAGACGTGGCCTCGGTCGCAGGTCTGTTGAACTTGCTCGTGGCAGGCAGCCTTGCTATGATCGGCTATGCGATGACAGCGCATCTGGCATCTGTGCTTCTCGCATGACAGCAAAGCATCACTGGACCAAAGATGTTAGTCAAAAGCATAGTTTATCGATGTTGAGCGTAGAAAGGCATCATGTCAACTCACCATTTCTTGTCGCAGCCACCATCGGGGCACTTGGAGCCAAAGTCCTCCGGCTTCGTCAGCAGTGCAGTCTTCTCCGGGTGCTGTTGGCAACGGACGATGAGGCCATCGTGCAGGTAGTCTTTCTCTTTCAGTAGACTGAAAAAGGGCAGCCAAACCGCCTTGCCTTGCAAAGATCCCATAAACGTCTCCATGTTGCCAACCAGGATGAGACATTCCCTTGCTCGGGAGCACAGCACATTGAGTCGTTCGGGAGCTTTCATGAAGCCAATATCCCCCCTGGTGTTGCTGCGCGTCATGGACGCGATGACGATGTCGCTCTCTTCTCCCTGGTAATTGTCTGCAGCTTTTAGTTACGGCCTCATGTGAGAAACCTGCCCGGAAGACGCCTTACCTATGGTTGACAGCTTGATCTGACCTGATCCATGTTTGACTTTCCCGGCTGCTGCATTCATAAGCCCTGCGCGGATGAGCTCGAAAGAGTCCATGTCGTTGAGTACAGGATCGTTCTCTTTGCTCAAGAGCTCTTTGAGCAGGCGCAATTGCCCAAGGTATGGTGTCAGAACGACGATGTTGTCGGTCTTGTAGCCTTGCTGCCCCAGATACTTTACGATCTTGAGAACCATCTCGGCTTCGTATCTGTTCTTCTTGCTGGCCTTGAACCCAACGTCTCCTCGGTCAGCAATTTCGCAGGCCAAGTCTTCGGGCTGGCTGTGATTGATGAAAGTCACCCTTCCCCCTAGGCCTCTAGGTGTTGCTCGCAAGAGCGTCTTCTCGTCGTCGAGCAGCTGAGGGTAAGTCATCTCCCGGACTAGGTCTGAAATTTCAGGATGCATGCGGTGTTGCTTCTGCAGAGTAATGTGGTCCTGGTCCTGCAGGATCAGCCTCTCAAAAAGCGAACGGTTGAGATCATATCCATCGCCCTTCTCAACGCTGAGAGCGTAGTTGTTGATCTTGGGCCGTAGCTGTTTGTGGTCTCCGATCAGGATGACTTGGCTGGTTGCTGAGTGTAAGGCCGTCAGGATGTGAGCCTCGAGGATCTCGCCCGCTTCTTCGACAAGAACAACGTCTGGCTTGGCGGCCTTAACGAGAGACTTGTACTTGGCAGCCGCAGTGGTGGTGCATCCAATCAGTCGCTTTGTCTGGACCAACGCACACTTGGACTCCTCGAAGAGTGTGTCAACCTCGCGCTGGGCGCTGTCGTATCGTTGAGCCAGACGTTGAATAGTTTCGATCTGCTCTCTTCGTAGTTGTTCCACCCACGTGTCGAGGTGCTGACTCCTTTCATCATCTGTCATCTCCCAGATGTATTTACTCTCCTGTGATAAGACAGCACTGAGGTTTCCTGCGTCTTGACCACGTGCCCATCGCTGAAAAAGATAGTCGGGGCCCATCTTGTGTTGGGGGTTGCCTTCAGAACCGACCATCTGGAAACCATCTTCCTGCTCAGGCAGACGGAATGCTTCGTAGAAGTCCTGGGCGTCGTCCAAAAATTCAAGGTAATTGAAGATCTCTAGCGGCAGCGCCTTTTCGCGCATCAGGGCCTTGCAAGCGCTGTCGATTTCGGCTCTCACCTCGGCCATGACCGCCTTTGCGCCGTTGATCTTCTCCCAAGGAGGTCTCGTTTGCTGGCGGCCCTCGGAACGGAGCAGCTTGTCGAGAGAGAGCGCCTCGGTTACCTGGTTGTACTTGGAGCCGAGGCGTACCATGGAGTCGGACAAGATGCCAATCTTTGTCAAGTCTTCAAGAAACTGGTCGAGAGCGTGGTTGGTGTAGCTGAGAACCAGAACGCGCTTATCGGGGTCTGAAAGCAAGATCTTTGCTACAAGGGCACCAACAAACGACTTGCCTGTGCCTGGAAATGGTGTCAGTAGAAACCTATCACCCAAATAGATCGCGGGCATGATGCGTCATTGCGCGAAGCGACTTACCTGGGGGACCTTGGATGAGGGCTACCGGGCTCTTCAACGCGTGCAGTACAGCTCTGATTTGAGACTCGTCAAGCTCGAAAGTTTGACGACCTATGCGGACTGTCTTCACATCTTTGGCCAACAGGTATTCGAATTGATCGACACATGTCTTCATCTGAGTGGAATGAACCACTTGGCTGGGGTACTCCGAATCGTCGCGAAGAAGGCATCCATCCAGTGGCATCTCAACCATTCCCTGCAGGCATTCAAGCACGGGTTGATAAGCGAACACAGGGGTGTCGACCAAGATGAAGCGCAGACTGTTGGGAGACTGCAAGGCATGTAGAGCTCTAGCAAAGGCTTCACTGTTGGTGAATTGCAGGGCGATGACTGGGGGTTCCTTGACCAACTGATCCACGTCTCGCATGAGAAATGCAAACGCAACAATGTGCTTGTCCCCGCAGAGCGCGCCGAAGGACTGATGGCGCAGGAAGCTCCGGTGGTCCTTGAGATATTGGCCTCGGCTGGCTTGGGAAAGCTGCGTCAACGACTCCAAGCCAGACTTGCAGGTCAAAAGAACGGTACAGAACCTGCCACGTCTGTCGTCGCCCGTATCCATGCCGACCGGAGCCAGATGACCCAAGATCTGAGGGGTGTTTTTCCGGCTCTTCTTCCGGCCGATTGCTACCTTGAGGTCATCACGAAGTTCACCCAGCATGTCCTCGCGCAACAAACGGAATTGGTTATCGAGATGGGCCCGAGGTCTCTCCGCATGGTCGGTCGCATCGACTTCGGCTGCGCGTCGGAAGTATGGCGGGACGCTCGAGTAGAACTCATCGCTGGTGGGGAAGATGGAAATGTCTCGAAAGTTGGCGAAATCATTGTCGTGTCGACCACCAGCGGCATCGGCGTCTTTGTCGGGACATGGCAAGGATCGTAACGCCAGAACCTTCTTGATCCGATAGGTGACGTCCCTGGTAGCGTGGTCCTGGGTTTCCTGAAGCGGTGTTTGCTGGAGAGCAGACGAGATGCCGCTGATGATGCTGTCATCGGTTTGCGGGAGGCTCGCTAGCTCAAAACAAAGCCAAGCAAAAGTGCGCAGGTTGGCCTCGTCGAATTTACCGTCGGCATAGGCCGCCAAGAGGCTTTCCCAGAGAAAAGGGGGGTGGACGATGATGCCGAGCACCTGGCTGAGGAGCTGCCCGTTGTACACCATCTTGATCGCAGGATCACCCAGGTAGTCGAGAAACGGCAGGACATCAGAGCGTATAAAAAGCACCGATGTATCTATTCGAATGCTGTGCCGAAGCGCTTCTTTGGCAGCCTCGGTCGCAGTGACGGATTCCAGGCACTCAACAGGCGAAGTATGCGTCCGGACAGCCTCGAGGAAGAGACGGGCCTCGGCTGCAGTTGCAATCGATTTGCCACCTTTGGTGACATTTCGGAACAACTTCAGCAGGCGATCGGTGCGACGCTGGTTTGACGGGACGGTTACCATGGCTCCAGTCTGCTCGTGTTTATTGTCAGGAGGTTGTGGTTGGTTTTGGGGACGTAGACACGAAGCAAGGTGAGATTGTGGGTCGAACGCTGGACTCAAACGAGGACAAGACCATATAGTATGGTGACAGTCGTGTGGGAGTGTCCGCCGAATAAATAGCTTGCTCAGTTGGTTTCGAAGAGGTGATGGCCCATGGAACAAATCCTGTGGCACATGTGGGAAAGCTGGGAGTACTTATCACATGCGCATCATCAGGCAGACAAGACAAAGTTAGGCTTCCCCGGAGGCCCACAGCTTTGTTGGGACAGAGAAGCGAGCAGTAAAAGAAATGCATCAAAGTAGAAAAATGAGAAAGGAGGGCTGTCAAAGGCCAACCTGGGCCGTCGGTGGTCGCTTGTTGGGGTCGTGGTCGGCCTCCCGCATCAGAGGCCTCTGAGTGGCCCAGTCTTGACGAAGTAGAAAGATCAGGTTGTGACTTCAAAAGGGAAGGGGGCCGCCACATCTCGAACTTCAACTCGTCCCTTTCCTCTTGTCACCTCTTCCTAGAACACTTTTTCAATCCGCAGATCGCCATCTTCAAGACCGTATCGCCATGTACCATCGTAACTCCCGCTGGCGTCGACCTGAGCCGGTGAGAGCGTCGCCTGCACCCCCTTTTGGCCCTTTTGGGACTTTGTTGGAGACGATCACAACCACTCAGCTTTCGGTCAAGGCTTCTGCACACGTATCATCGGCTCGAGTGACGGATTGTAGCCTTGTGGCATCCTACAACTGGCTGGACAGGTCCAACCCTTCCATCGTTGTTCCTGGTAAGCAACGTGTGTCGTCGTAAGTGTATTCTCGCTGACCGGCTAATCACTAGGAGCTCCGCCCCGATGGACACCGGTTGCTAGGCCCGATAAGTTGCGAGAGGACAGCGGGGTCTTCTACCGCGACCAGAACGCCGCTCGATACCCAAAGCATCCTATGGAGCCAGCGGTGCAAGCTGTCATGACCATGCATCCTCAGCCTCTCGAGAAACAGGTGGACCTCGTCGCCTGCGGCAGTACTCTAGGCAACCTGCTCCGGTTTGTGCGCGGTGATGAACGGCCTTTTCGCATGCTTGCCGAAGTGGTCGACGGCGTTGTCCACCTTATTCGTCGGGAGAACTCGCCCAGAGAGACAATTCCTAATATACACGGATACGGCCACGCTTTTCCGGACGCCAATACGACGTGGGATGGTAGCGTTCGCGGATCGGAGTCTCACCAGCGAATCCTGCGCTACAGCTTTGGCGGCCTGGGCTGTATCGTCCGCTACGAGGGCGACGGCTATGTCGAAGACAAGCTGGAGTCCAAGATCAGCAGAGGCAAACATCAGAGTGACAAGGTATGCTCCGTTGAGGAAGTCATCGCTAGCCTCGGCGACAACGAGATCAAGGCAAAGATCCCAGACGTGTCAACGCGGCTGCAGGTGCAGGCTGGCGGGTTCAAGGTGCCTCAGTCGGCTGTGTTTGATCTCAAGACGCGGTCCAGTAAGCGCAAGGGCTGCGATATCCTAGGAGAAGAACTCCCTCGCATGTGGGTTTCGCAGATTCCCAACTTTGTGCTGGCATACCATGATCATGGCGTCTTCAACGACATTCAGGTCAGAGACGTCTCGGCCGAAGTTAGAGACTGGGAGAAGTCCATGGCTAAGGAACTGTCCCAACTGGCGGCGCTCCTCCATCACATCATCGGGACTGCCCGTACCAGGTCCGAAAAGAAGCTGGAAATTTGTCGGCAGACGCTCGACAAGCTCGAAATCAGAGCTCAGACTCCAGGTCTGCCCTCGGTACTCGGCCCAGACTTGCATTCAAGGTGGGGAGCGTGGCTAGCGGCGGGCAAGCAGGGCGTGGGAAACAATGAGAAATTCGTCGACGACGGTGGTGACGATGTTGACTTTGCGAATGGAGGCAGCGGAGATTGGAAACATAGCGAGCTGGAGTGGAGCGATGGAGAAGACTCCGGAGGCGACTACACTGCTTGCTCACAGGATTGCTCCTACTGCGGTCGTTGTAGCTACTAGAGCGATGTCCCTGGAGCGATGTTGATGCCTCGTTGGAAGTCGTATCTGCAGGGGAGATTGTTTTGTAGACCTTCAGTGTCAATTGAGTCTTTATTCAGTAGGGGGCGGCAACAGCCATGCCATTCCACGATATGGATCGATCTTCGGACAGGCGCGTGCACTCAACTTGCGCAGTACTGAATCAAAGGAACCGGTCAAGGACGCTGCGTGTTGATGACCATACAGTGGGAACGACTATTTCCTGACTCAAGGCCTCAAGCCAGCAGAGGAGATGGGCCACTTCCACGTGATCTCTCACGTGCAAGCTGTTCAGGCACCTAGGTACGTTGTGTGGTCAGTGCCCGGCCTCGGTGAAGAGGATGGTGAGATCGAGTGTCGCCATAAACACTCACAGCAACTCGGTCTGTTGGTACTCAGCGAACCCATCTCGGGTGATTCTCCAGCTGCTTCAGATTTCTGCATGCAGTTGGTATTTACAATCGGCCGAGAAGAGAGGCGGTGCACGGCCCAGTACCTAAAAGACCCGACAGCGTTTCGAGTCAACCTGACATTGAGGGACGCAACAAACGTCCCGGGCAACAGGATCCAGGCGCAACCTCAGCCCATCGGCTCCGCCAGTTGACGAAATTTAATCTGGAGAGAAGAGAAGAAAGGTGGTCAACGCAAAGGGAAGGCACGAGGCAGACAAACGGCCAGAGCAACGCAAATGGCAAGGGCAAACGGCCACGCGGGTGGCCTCCGATCCAAGACAAACGCCTGCAGAAATCCACTCCCGCTTCCACTTCTACTTCCACTTTCAACCTCTACAACAGCCACAATGATCGCAGTCGCCAGCTGAGATCGAAGCTACAGCTGCCAAAACCTCGAGTTGCCTTGGATACGACCAGCGTCATCCCCATAGGCCATCGTCTGCCATTGCCTCCTTCCAACCTCGCCACTGCCGCTTAACAGTGGCGTCCTCTTCTGCCCTTGGTCACCAACAACGTTGGAACTTTTCGAGTCTGGACCTATTGGGGATATATATCTTCAGTTGAAAGCTTTCGCAATCCGCACCTAAATTGTTTCAACCAGATAACAGCACAGTCTCTCTCACATACCTCCGGCCCCTACGATGGCTTTCCAGATGCCGCCTCGGAACCCCTGCGGCCAGCCTTCGACCGCGATTGAGGCAACGCCAGCGTACCTTCAGCAACTGCATTCCACGACCCACACCAAAGATGTCCTGCTCAGGAACGGCTTTATAACCACCACACTGTCCGCGGTAGACATTGACGATAAGAAGCGTTGCCGCAGATGCCACGCCCGCAGTAAGCCGCCTCCCTGCGCATCTTGCCAATTTACTAACACGCGAGCAGTGTCGAACAATAAGAATAGGCTCAGGTCTGAGTGCAAGGACGCCCAAGAGTCGTCTGCTTCGCGACCCAAGCTTCCCTCTGAGGGCGCGTCTACCTCCGGCAGGACCAATGTCGAGGCCAAAGATGGGAATGGCGACCAGGCTACGAAGCCTCCCAAGCAAGCCCTCAAGTGCCAGTATCACACCGGTCGTATCATCCGCATGGTAAGGGACCCTCCAGCTCTGCATGTCTCACAGAACACTGACGCGGCCAGCAATGGACCTGCTGCCGTACCTTTGCCTCTGCGCCCGGTTGCACCTTTGCCCCAGAACATGAGGCCCGCCTCTACAATGAGCAGGAGCTTGTCACGCGCCACCAATTCCACAGAACGCCCCCATCCACCCTCTTGGATCTCTCACCTCCGCCCTTGATTTCCATCTTGGATAACCATTATCACGACCTTTCCGGCCGCACTCGTCAGCCGCGACAAGCTGTCGCCATCGACTGCGAGATGGGCGTGGCTTACGATGGTGAATCGGTTCTGATCCGAGTCAGTGTGGTCGACTATTTTACAAGCGAGATTCTTCTCGACAGCCTGGTCTACCCGGACGTCAAGATGCTACATTACAACACGCGCTACTCGGGCGTCTCGCGGAAGGACATGGAGGATGCCCGCAACAAGGGCAAATGTCTCATCGGAGGACTCGCCGCTGCCAGGGAGGAAGTTTGGAAGTGGGTTGGCCCCGAGACAGTCGTCGTCGGACACGCCGTCAACAATGACCTTGCATCGCTGCGCTGGATCCATCCGCTGATTATCGATTCCTTGATTCTGGCCGCGGCAGAAAAGGCCGCACAGGAGAAGCTGGCCGAGGAGCTTATGAAGAAGGAGGAAGAAGCCGCTTTACTCGCCGCTGCCAAGGCCCGAGAGCAGTCGAACGATCTGATGACGTTTTCCGACGCGGAAGGCTCCGATAAGGGCTCTGACGGCGAGACCAAGACCAAGACCCAAAGGTCGAAGAGGGGTAAACTCAGCCTGAAAGCTCTGACGCGGGAGATTCTCGGCCGCAATATTCAGGTCGGTAAGGCAGGCCACGATAGTCTGGAAGATGCCCTCGCAGCTCGGGATTTGGTGCACTGGTTCATCATGCAAAGGTGTAATCTACTGATGGTTCAGCAGCAACACCAGCAGAGTATCATGGGCTTCTGGTGAGAGCACGACAGGGATGGTTATAGAGTTCTTGACAGGAGAGGACCGTGAGATGGGCACCGCAAGCGCATCAGAATAGTTGTATGTAAATTGATACCCATGGATGAGCGCTGTCAAAAACAGCACTCACAAGCGTTTCTCGTCTCGATTCCAGGTGCTCAAACCATCGGGGCCAAATAATGTCTTTCGTTCTTCATCAATGCTGGATGTCCGCACTGGTTACCCTAGTACTACCACCAAACTGAAAGTCTGCAAAAACCAAATTGACCGCAAAAAGAAGAGAAATCCCCTTCAACCCCCGCAGAAAAACGACGCCCTCAGAAGGAGTATGAAGAAGGTACACTCTGGTAAAGTTGAAAAGAACCAAATTGGCTGACCCCGTGAGTGACGAAACCTGTCAACGCCTTGGCCGAGGAGGGATACCACGCCCCAAGACACTTTCCCTGCTGGATAAATGCCAAAGAGGCGGCTACATGCCAAGACCAAAAAAGAAAAGCGGTTCTGTGCCCGTCTGTCTACCGATTTCTCCCGTGTTCTCCGCGCTCTCCTGGGTATATTTGCCGTGCATGTCTCATCCGTGCGTAACCATTTTCCCGTATAACCTTATGAACTGGCTTGGTGGTGTGCTCTCGCAAGCTACGAGTGCTGCGGCGCATTGGCTGGGGACGACTCCGCGAGCTCATGATCAGGCGGTCCTAGCATCGACGCCTCCATGGAGATGACGCTAGCCGGACGGCTGCGATGGGACGCGGGGCTCAGCATAGAAGCTTCCATGGACGCTGTGCTGGCACCCAGCGGCGCAGGTCTTCTGTTCGTGTACGCTGGAAAGCCCAAGTTCGTTCCATGCGGGGAAACGGCTGTGGCAGTGGATGCGCCGGGGGGAGCGCCAGGTGACGCTGGGGAGTAGTGACTGGACACGATCAAGGGCGGTGGGTGGTGCGAGGGTCCGGCCGTGCTCGGTGACCGAGTCGACTGTGGGAAACCAGGGCTGATGGGGCTATATAGCATCGGTGCTTGAGCGAGAGGCTGCGCAAACATGGGGACGGCGCCGGTAGGCGGCACATGATTTGGGGGCGGCGGCGGAGCCATGCCGACTTGCTGGGCGTTCTCGTTGACGAGGTTTTGAGCCAAAAGGGGTTGCCCGTCAACAGCCATTTCGCTGCCGTCGAGACCTTCAAACTCATCGTCCTCGGGCGCCTCCGGCTCGTCGACTTCTATATCTCCGTTGGCTGGACCTGCAATTCCGCCGGGTGTCGAGCGGGGGTCCAGAGGGATACGACTAAGAATACCGCCAGAGTACCGCGGGCCGGGAGACTCTCGCAACGCTTCGTATTCTGGAGAAGTATTCAGATACTCCCTGAGCTTCGTGACACCACCACCCGAGAATACACAAAACACGCCGCGCTGATGCTCCGTAAATTCTACAACGTGTTAGTCTAGCGACAAGACTATGATGTTGGAAGCGGCATACCGGCCGGAGGTGGACGACAGAATTCATTGAATTCTTCTCTCAAAAATGCAGTGACCCCGGTCAAGCTAAGGTGGGTTAGGCGTGGACAGTAGTTTAGCAATTTGATAATGCTCTGTTACATGGTTAACGAGCGTCCCTGGAGATATTCAAAGGTGACTTGCCTTGAGGGTAAGGTTGGTGCAGTAGCTTAGATGAACGCGCTCGAGGCTGGAGGCATAGTACTCGTCAATATGACCGCTGGCGTCCCGGCGAGCTCTGGGGCGATGGTTGGCGCGGGCGAGAGCGAAGACAGACTCATCAGTGATGTTGCTGCATTTGACGAGCCCGATTCTCTTCAGCTTGGGAAGCTGCGCAAGGCGCGTCACTGAGTCATCCGTCAGCAACGTACAGCACCCAAGGTCAATGTATCGTATGCGATTGCACGCTTGGACCAGTCGCTTCACCGCCTCGTCTGTGATGTGTCCACAGTGCCCCAGGTGCAAGTAATGCAAGTTCTTGCCCAATTTTGCAATGGCATTGACGGCAACGTCGGTGATATTGCGACACTTGGCAAGGACCAGGTTCCGAAGTCGCGGGGCGGCCTCGATGATTCTCTGCACTGACTGATCGGTGAGTCTAGCACAAGATGTCAAGTCCAGGATGCGAAGATGATCGTATGTCCTGTTGAGTGGCAGGGACATGAAGGCACTGTCGTCGATGAGCTCGCAACCCGCTAAACGGAGTTCGCGTAGCGACTGGCCCTTGGTGATGAGGGCAGTGATGGGCTCATTGCCGATTTGGACACACTGATGGAGGTCGATCTCGAGGATGTTTGGGCAATGCTCGGCGAAGGCCAGAACAGCGTTATCTTCTAGTTGGTCGCACTCGTTGAGTTTGAGCTGGAGCAAGAGTCATGTTAGCGAAGGTCCCAGACATGGCAACGGTTTGACACGCGTCAGATGGCGGGGCAGTAAACACTGCAAATAGTAGACTGACGTACCCTTTTGATGAACCGACAGCTCTCGGCGAGCGTGATCATGCTCTCATTCGTAACCTTCTTGCAGCAAGAAATGTTCAAGCCTTGCAACCTTTTGCAGTGTTCGGCGATGGTATTGATGGACAGGTCTGTGATGTCGCCCACGCCAGAAACGTCGAGCGCAAGCAGGGACGAGCTGTTTGTTACGAGGGCCGTCAGGCCGGTGTCGGAGAGTTTCCGACAGTTGGTCAGCGTCAAGCGCTCGACGCGAGTGCAGACTGCCAGAGGAAGAACGCTCCCGTCGCTGACTCTGTCGGCGAGCGGGGCGGCGGCCAGGTTCAAGCGCTTGATGAAATCGCGGTAAGCGAAGAAGGGCGTCTCGAGCTGCAGGGTGCGACAGATGGACTCGTGGTTCTTCCAGTTAGTGCAAGCGGGACGATGCCACAACAGGTCGACAGAATTCTTGGCCCATCGCTTGCACGTGAGCATGCAGTGGAATAGATCCGAGGTGCTGTTGAGCTTGGCGAAGATGGAGATGAGGATCTCGCTGGGTAGCCTATTCACCGCGGGCTGACACGGGTCGTCGGTGACTTGCATATCCTCGAGATTGGGTACGCCCAGCGACGACTGGGAGTCGTTGCCGGCAATAAAGAAATCTGACTCCTCGTTGTCGGCGGGGAGCGGGGAGTTGGTGGACGACGAGGAGCGTGAGTCTGGTGTGACTGACTGGGCAGCCATGATTTCTATCGACGGGGCAGCGGGCCTCATCGTGGTCGACAAATGGCGACAACGTGTGGACGATCGAGTCGACGGTCGTTCGGTCGGCTGGCCGGTCGAGGATCGAGTAGGCAGTATCGAGGGCTTTTCGGTACAGGAAGTGGAGGAAGGGATGAGTCGAAATCACCGATCGGGATTGATGCACAAGACCACGGACAAGCAATTAGGGACGACGGTGACGGTCCGCAGCGGTTGACGTTTGTCGTCGGCTTGTCAGAGGCAGGGTGGCAGATGGCGGGGATTTGTCACCAGAAGGAGGGTTGTGACGGCTGTCTTTCAGTTTGCGGCGAACTAGTCCCACGAAGCGGCTGGGCGATGGTGAACGCTGACGCTGACGCCTGACCCACGGAAAATGGTATTGGAGAGGCTCCGACAGTGGATGAGAGAGATCGGGAAGCCTGGAGGAGGGCAGCGGTTAGTCTAGGTACTGTACGGAGTACAGGAGAGTACCGCAGGATGGCCGCTAGGTAGGTAGGCTCGGCGGGGTTGGACGTGGACGTACCTCTGTTCGACGATGGTGTGCAGACAGGGCAATGCTGTGCTGGGCTAGGCTGGACCGGTCCGTCTTGAGTGGATGGCAGGACCAGGACAGGACAGCAGACCTTTTTGAGTGTGACGAGCGAAGCCCGCCAAGGTGACAGGTTGCTTGGAGTCGGACAGGGAAACAAGCGAGTCGGGATGGGAGAAACGACGTCAGGGAGAGACAATATGGACTTTTGGGAGGAGACGAAAATGCGTAATAATCTGGGGTCTCAACTCTCGGCGGATTTTGTGGAGGCTGGTGTCCACGAGTGTCTGCAGTCCAAAGCGGAAAAAAAGAGATACGGATACGATGGAGGCAATGGTGGAAGCCAGATGGGATTGCGACACCAGACGGCACGAGACGAGGTTGATGTTGTAGACGTGGCTCGTGGTTCGCGGTTCGCGGTGCGAATCGTGATTCAGGTCGTGTCTCTCTTTCTTGCGCAGTGCCTGCAGAAATAGCACTTGTGAGCCCTCGCAGCAGCGCAGCACAGCGAAGACTTGTGAGTTGGGGCCTTGCTCCGCGGTACGGTGCGGAGCGATGCGGCGGCGTGGCGGCCAGGGAGAAGAACCTAATGGCTGAAGGGAGGTGACACCCTACCCTGACACGGTACGGCAGCAGATGTAAAGCACACCTTGACACCCCTAGACGCAGGTCGGGGCTTGAACTGGGCTGCGCCTGGCGGACAAGGACGATGCCTCAGTACCTAGGTACGGAGTAGAGTCGGGTGGAGTTTAGTTCAATTCACGATGTAGAGGCAAAATAACTTCGGGGTAGGTGTCGGTCGGCGTGGATCGTCGGTTGTTGAGCAGGAAGTCGCAGTAGCACAACAAGGACCTGACCAGGCGAGAAGCGACGCTGCGGGAGGCGGTTCTTCCAGGACAATTCAATTCAAAAATGCCAGCCAGGCACCCTATTCGGACGTCGTGGGCAAGTTGACTTTTGACTCTGCTGGCCGTCTAATCACTCTGACGAGGAAGGGCGTCGTTACTGCAAATAGGGTCGTCGCGTGACCCAACCTGCAGCTGCCGGTCTGGTTTTTTTGCGTTGAAGGCAATCTTCAGACCAATGCGGGAGTCCGAGCAGACGAGACGGGGCTGTAGCTTGAGCAAGAGCAAGAGATGCTGGGAATAAGGCAGACAAATAATGCCGTTCGCGCAGTTTGATGCTTAATCAATGTCGTAGCAAGACGTCAAGGTAAGGGAGTCGGGACGAGTACTGTGTACTATTAGTAGGTAGGAGCGACCGTGAAAAGGTACGGTTGGAACAACGAGGGAAGGTACTCGACAAGTCCCTTGTACCAGTAGGTAGACAGACAATCAGAACATGAGTCTCAAAGATGATTCGGGCTGGAAGTACAGATGTGGCCGGGAGTGGTGGACGATTACTTCTGGTACCTATCCGTTCAGAGGGCCAGGTTCCTTGTCCAGCCAGACAGACACCCGATCCCCCAGGGCAGGAGGTTCTGACACAATACGGTGAGGCACATGCATCGCGAGGGGACTCATTCCCAAAGACGTCAGGGCTATGAGAAGTCAGTCAAGCCTGCCTGAGTGGCCAGAGCACCGCAGTCACAGCCGAAACCAGGCGAGAAAGACGAGACGATTTCCCGACAACAGCAGCGTGGGGCTTCTGACAAGTCCTGTTGAGATGTTTATGCGTCGGCTCGAGTCGCAACTGTGCACCGTGACACTTGTTTTCTAGCTTAGAGTACCTATAGGCTACACCTAAGGGACAGACGATAGGTCAGGCTCAGAGGTGAAGTCGGTGAGACGACCGGGACGTACGGTGTACTTGGCCTGGTACTCACCTTGAGTGCGCCTGAATAGGTAGGCCTGGGATCGGTAACGCTTTAGCGGGGTCCTCCGCTCAGAGCCGCCGAAAAACGCGCCTGGAGATGTAGGTTTCTTTAGCCGCTTTTCAGGCGGGCCAGCAGATGATTGGATACACCTGGGGCCTCCTTGATCGACCTTTGAACCCCTAAACACCATGGTGCTTCAGACGTGAACGTCGCTCGCTAAGTACCTGGGTAGGTACCTTGCCTACTAAGGTAATATACTCATTCTCCTGACTTGCTAATTTAACCTCGATAAGTCTTCGAATTCTTGACCCAGAGTAGATATCTGATCTCCTCATCTTCATTCAACATTGGAACGCTGGCATGCAATTGATTAGAACGACCCGCAAATCTCCTTTGACCCGACTAGCAACCGCTGGAGAAGCTAAGTTGGTTCACGGCATCTCTTCCTCAACCTCCATGGCATGTAAATCAAAATGAGATGCCCAGTCCCGTCCATGCGGCTTGTCCGCCACTTGGCATCTCTATTTTTCAGGGCGCGAGGAATGACTTCAGTTTAGGTACGAACAACACAGCTGTCGGCTACGTCGTCTATGGTATTCTCGGCCAGCAAAGACTTCCCGCGAAACAACAACAAATGCTATTACTCAACTGCATAGACAGACAACTTTGAACTGACAGTCCAAGTGAAGCAAATGGAAATGCACAGCAAATGCTCCGCCCCTCGGAGACCAAATTAACGTTCAATACCCGTAGAGCTGTCTTCTCCACGCTTTGGCTCCCTAGACTCCGTCTCCGCCTCCCTTGCCTGCTTCAGACGTCTGCCTCATTTCTGGCACGGGCACCTTCGGTTTTTCCATCCACAGGAAGCTACCAGTTAGTCCAGTGGCACTTTTGTCCAACTCCCTGGCCAGAGCATCGAGAAGCTGTATGGCCTCAGGTGTCCATCGATGTGCGGTTCGATCCACCATGGGATGGACTAGCTGGTTAAGCCTTATTTTCATCGTTAATCTCAAAATCGCGTCTACACAGTAGGCCATCACTCGATCAAGGATGGCTAACCGCATCGGTGCGCGGAACTGATGCGGCTTCACATCTGAATACATGACCCAGCCCTCTAGCGACCCCTGGATCACCCATGCTACCCTGCCTTCAACTAGTCAATGGCATTTCAGACTGCGACGGCATTGCAGCGCAAAACCACTTGTCAAACATGTCAAGGACCAGAGCCAACGATGCAATGGTACGAAGGACGGCAAACCCCGTGTTGCACGTAACCGTGTCGAGATCGGAGGTCGGAGGTTATGAACAGCGACTCGCGTCTTCGGTGTGTTGTCGAAGTGCTGCCGCCCCTTCAGGTCGGTGATCCTAGGGCGCGATGCCAAGGCGGCTCTCGGGCGCATAGACGTCGTCGGCGCGTCGTTGAGAGTTCAAATGATGAGCCAGCCCTTCTCGACCAGTCGAGCGGCTTGCTGCCTTGCCTCCACTGCCATTACGTAGTTAGTTCAGGTCCGTTATTGTAGCCGGGCTTCCGACGCTGACCCTATCTAGACGTACAGACAACTCGCCGCATGCTTCGATTGAGTTGTGGGCAATAAGACAAGCTTCGCGGGTGTTTAAAAATAGCAGTAACATATTAAAGCTGCAGAGACCTACACCTATGGCGTGTGTGAGACGGCGAGTTCTTTGAACGGTGCAAATCGTTATTCATCCGCGCTATACCCCATTTGTTCATAAAACCTACTGCCACAGTCATACAGTGAGAAGCACACTGGTTTTCAATGAGGTACTGTCATTGAAAAGTACAAACATTCCTGGTTCAACATACTGCGTATGCTGCAATTTCTCACTAGCTTCAATAGCCCTGGTAGCCCTAGTAACCCTTCTCAATAGCCTTAACAGCCTTAATAGCCCTAGGTAGCCAGCCTTGGTGGCCTTATTGGCCTTGGTGTTGTACTACTGCTGGAAGAGTACATCGATCATGGGCATCAATCGTGGAGGTTGTGGCTCTGTTGACAGAACAGGTATAGCGCGGATAAATAACGATTTGCACCGTCCAAATAGCTGTTACCACGAATCCTGGCCAGGTGTCGCTCCATCCTTGACGGTGATTAAAGGGCCTTGCTCGGCTATTGCGTTTGTAGGGTTATACTCATGAAGCTATCATTACAGTCACCACCTTATATGGGGGTTGACGTGGAAGCGAAATATAGTAGTGGCCAGTTGGACTGCAAGATCCCGGATGCTGCATCCAAGACGAACAATTCATATGACACGGCGCGCGCCAAAATGGAGCATGGCTCGACGTGATAACGTCAGCCATCGAGAACGCCTTCACGCGTGGACGCTCAGACAATCACGGATGTCCTCAATGCTACCAGGCATAACAGTCAAGACGCCTTTGAGTGTCGAACACGAAGATGATCCCCTCGACAAGACATGGGGCTCCTCTATACCGAATACTTGCGACATCTGACAGCCACTGCATGTATGGCCATCAAGTCCCCCGTAATGCAAGCTGCGGTTGGTTATACGCAGTCAAACGGCTGACAAGCTGGCTGTCTGGAAGCACGGTCAGTTCTGCAGCATCGCATCCTTCGGATCCATCGCCGGACATGACATCTTGCTCCCTTCTAAAGCACATACTGAAAGGGATTCCGGCGCAGTCCGATTGAGCTACTCAGTACACAGCAGTCAGCATGGAGAAAGCTGTGGCAAATCACAATAGCCGGTTATACCGCAAGTGCTATTCCGGAAGCTTTACTCTGAGTGGTGAATGCCTCCCGTGAACAAACGGTGGAGAAGGGTCACTGACCACCGTCAGAAACGGAGGTTGCCGTTCCACGTGACGCATCACGTCATCCGGCTACCCACCAGTCAGGAATTGATTGGCTGCAGCTCTACCCACCCTAGAAGTCAGCAAAGAAATCACTGGTCATTGACAGGCCGGTCGAGCTCCATCACCACCACTTAACCAACTGCCTGAATACAAGCCCACGATCAGACTCCCCCGGTCTGTGCTGCGCAGGAATAACCACGCCTCCAACGATACCACATGACTGGATCATGAGCTGCATTGCTCTGTCGGCACCGAAATTGAATCAACTCTACCCGCACCCGTCGCAAAGGCGCTCCATCTGAAGAACCTTGACCTCAAACCATCATCAGGCCACTGTCGTCTTTTGCAACGACACTCTCGACGACAAACCCAATGTTTCGTCCACGAACCCTCAGGGCTTTTCCCAGGACCCTTCAACCCGTCCGAACACCCCGGCGAACCCTTTTCTCCCGCCAGCGATCATCCCCCGCCAGGCCCATCGAGAGATTCAACCTCGGCCAGCTCAGCGAGGCTCGCACAGAGTATGACCGCGATCGCACATATTTCCTGGCCGCCGGCGCAATTGCAGGAATCGTCTCCTTTGTCTACACAGCCAACAAGCTTCGAAAGGCATTAGCTGTCGAAAAGAAGCGTAAGGCAGCTGCAGAGGGTAGCGAACCCCCCACGTCTGAAGACCACCGCTCCGGAATCCAACTCGATGCTTCGGTGCCGAGCGAGACGTTCACGACCGAGGCCGGCAGCAAGCGCAAAGTCGTCATTCACGACGAAGAAGGACGGGAGCTCGTCCCAACAGGCAACAAGACGGTCCCCAACTTTCCCCGCACCATCGCAATCTCCCCTTCGAACAGCTCGCGCGACCCCGAGGCTGCCGCTCAAGCTCCGATCGCGGCATCTGTCCAGGACAAAGACGGCGTCGAGTACACCCTGGTTGGCCTCGGTATACGCACCGTCAGCTTCTTGGGCATCCAGGTGTATATGGTGGGGTACTACGTTGCCACCCAGGACGTTGCGAAACTACAGCACTACCTCACGAAGAAGATCAACCCCATTGCCACGACTCTGGTCCCCTCGGAGCGCGACGAGTTGCGCCAGAAACTGGTGGATCCTGTGGAGGGCGAGCAGTTGTGGACGACTTTGCTGCAGGAGGTCGGCTGCCGAAGCGCATTCCGCATCGTGCCCGTCCGCGATACCGACTTTCCTCACTTGCGCGACGGGTTCGTGAGGGCCATCACCCACCGCTCGTCTGCTGATAAGGAGGCATTCGGCGACGATGCGTTTGGAGAGTCGATGAAGGAGTTCAAGAGGCTGTTCAGCCGCGGCAAGGTGCCCAAGTCGCGAGAGCTGCTGCTCACCCGCGACGAGAAGGGTCTGCTCGAGGTCATATTTGACGACGGCAGGAGTTTCGGCCGACAGAGCTGCGGCAAGGTGGATGACGAGCGCGTATCGCGCTTGCTGTGGCTCAACTGGCTAGCTGGAAGCAAGGTTGCCTCCGAGGCAGCGAGAACAAGCATCATCGACGGCGTCATGGAGTTTGTTGAAAGGCCGGTAGGCACCGTTGCGGCACAGGTGGTGTAATGTTTGTATGTATATGTAGCAGCATTAGATGACGCGACTCAAAAGATGCGCGGGCTCTGAATTGTACATTATCAATCAGTCGCCTGGCAACTGAACGAAAAAGCGCTTATGATTTGTAATTTAAAAGGTGCAAATCGCTAGCCAACCTCTTATGGCATCCTATGGTGGTATTTGGGTAAACATTACCCTCCATTATCCATTTCACTATCAAACAACCAAGGCGCCGCGGCTACAGCTTGGACGACCTGGCGACGACGCCGTCAGCCTCGCCGCAACGCCTTTTCTATACAGCGCGCGCACATGACAGTGAAGTGGGCACCTTACGCCTTGATAGCGCTGGCCTCCTTGAGGATGTTCTCGAGCTTGCCGCCCTTGAGCAGGCCCTGCAGGTCCGAGTTGCCGCCAATGTGCTTCTGGGCGATGTAGCTGTTGGGAACGGTGCGCTGGCCCGAGATTTGCTCGAGGACGTCCTGGATTTCGCCTCCGTCGGCTGCGCATTGCGGTCAGCAAGTCGTTTCAGGTGACAAAAAAGAATGCATGTGAATGAAACTTGGGGCGGGGGTGAGAGACTCACGAAGCTGGTCCAGCTCGACGACCTTGAACTCGGCGCCGAGCTCCTCGAGGGTGGACTTTGTCTGGCGGCAGTACGGGCAGTACGACTTGGAGAAGACGACGACGCTGTTCTCGTCGATGATGGACTGGACTTGCTGCTTGGTGACGGCCATGTTTGCGGATGATGCGGTGGATGAGAAGAGGCGACGAAAGATGAAGGACATTTCTTGTAGAGCAAAGAGAGGTCCCGTTGCGGCGGGGAGGAGGGGGAGGGGCTTTTATTGTGATGATGTATGGGCTGCAAAGTGGGTATTTGTCAGTCGAGAGGGAAAAAAGGGTACTTGGATGATTGCGGCGGTTTAGGTTGAGAGAGGATGTAGCACTTCTTACCGGAGTTGATATGCGGCGAGTTCGGGGAGCCGGGAATGAATGATGCAATCGGGACGCTGGCGGGATGAAAATGCGCCTTTCCGTCGAGGGGGACCTGAGAGAGGGTCTGAACGGCAGAATTTAAGGTCCGGTTGATGGGCGGTGGCTATTTTGTGCTACAGTTGATGTTGCGGGTGCAATACAGCAGGGATCCATGGCTGTTAACTTGGATCCCTGTACATTGATATTGATGGTTGCTTTGTATTGATGTGGTAGGTGTAGATGTTCTTCGCCTCTTGCTGGGAAATCACCCTGAGTCTGAAGCTTCCGGATTGCTTTGTCCACCTAATACCGGTGTTTGACTCGGGGAGTAACTCGAATGCGGGCTAATCACAGAGAACCTCGGTAAGTTCAGGTTTAAGTCTGTCTCCCACCGAACATGAAAGTTCTACGATGTTTCGAAAACGTCTTTGATTGACTGAAGTGCAGAGACTCATAATGAACTCTGGGCAACGCATCTTGGTAGGTAGGTAATTAGGTAATTAGAACCTCAGCGCTGGTGGCGTGGCTATGGTATCGTTGCTCTTTGATAAGATAGCTCCATCAATTATTATTACTAGCCGCCAGCTGGCTTACACGCACGCTCATTTGCCTTACATCACAGGGCACGGAACAGCAACCCTTCACCCAAAAACCATGCTTAAAGGAAATGCAGATCAAATCGTAGATACCCGCGATAACCGCCAGGTGGCCATCATAGAGTATGCCTACTTGTATGCCAATAACTCATGAATCTCTAAGTAGGTACTACGTATTCCCAAGGTAACTGAATCGTGAGGTCGCAGATGGCAATTCTCGGGAGAGCCCATTCAGGACCCCTGCCCAGAAGCCTGTGTCAGACTCGCTAAGGTGACTACGCAGTAGGTACCTAGGTACACAGAGGTAAGTAGGTAGGTAGGTAGCGTAATCGTAATCCGGGCCCTCAGCATCCAGTAGGGGGGCCAGTCGCTGCAGCGATCCTGGGAGCTTGGGCTTGTCATTACGTTTTGCCGGCCGAGCAGACAGCTGGCGGCCTTTGCAGCAACCTGGACTGGCCAGATTTTTATGTCGGAATACCTTCTCTGCGCACACGGGTGTACTCCGTATAATGTAAGGTCAATCACGACGACAAAATTGCCAACAAACGACTTTTGTTCTCACGACAATCAACAAGCGAGTTTCCACGACAGCTTTCGCACTTCTCTGCCAAACTGAGCGCGGGGTATCCACAGGTACATTCCCCGAATCGCCCTATCCCGTCCATTCAAAATCGACGCCTTCACGATCTGCACCAGCCAATTATTACAGCTTCCCTCCTCCGCAACTCCATTCGTCAGCTTCCAAGCTTCCCAGTTTTCCCGAAACCTCCTTCCCCTCCACACCTCAGTCCACACTCGCGCATCCAATCCGTGTAGGGCCGCAGCCATACTGACCCCTGCCACCCATTTGGCCGCTCTCGTCTGCCCAAGCTGACATCGTGCAGCGTCTCTCCCGTCCTCTGCGAAAGCCTCATTCAATCACCCTCTGAATCCTTGACCCAGGCCATTGATCGTCAACGCCAGCACGCCGGCACAAAGTCAACCATCACCGACTCCACTGCCCGCTGCGAACGAGGCTATCCCCACGACGCAAGACCGTGAATCATTCGATACCATCTGGACAACTTGCCCGTGACGCACCTCGACAGATCGTGCGGATCGTGCAGTTGTTCACTACCTTGCCGCACCTTCCCCTCCACCCCTCCTTCACTCCCTTTACTTTCCCATACCGCGTCCTTCTTTAAAGGACCGCCTATCTCCGCCAAGGTGGCTTCCAGTCAGCCTCTTCTGGCATCTTCTGGTGCCCTGTCAAACATCACAGCATTGCTGCCAACATCTCTACAAGTCTATCTTGACAAATCCCTTGCCAGTGTCGCCAGTGCTGTCGCCGAATCCTCCGAATACCTCTCCGACAAGACCGGTGTCGACCCGAATCTCATCCTCTACAGTACCATCGGCTGCGTTCTGCTTGCCGTACCTCTGACCATGTCTCGATACGGCTGGTCGACAAATCGGGACCAAATTTCCCCCTACTCGTCTACTCTGAGCGGCGTTCCCGACGTCACAGACGAGGACTTCAGCTACATTACGACCGAAGACCTCCAATCTTCTGCCGGACCAACCCGATCTTGCGCCCATAATCAGCGTCGCGGTCCGGCCGTGCCCGAAGACGATGTTCTCCTGATCAAACACAAGGGCGCCACCTACCCTTCCCACTTTCCCGCATATGCCATTGGGGATGGCAAGCTTCGGGTCCGCGACGTACGAGACCGTGTCGGAGCCCTTCTGGATTTGCCGGAACGTCGCACGCGTCGCGTCAAGCTTCTCTACAAGGGCCGCCAGCTGAAGGAACCGGCGGCACCGGTCCGCGACTACGGTGTCAAAAACAACAGCGAGGTCATGATCGTGCTGCCCGAGGGCGAGGTGGACGTCGATAGCACCGACGACGACGACGAAGAGATGGTGGTCGTGGCCGGAGACGGGGCCAGTACCGTTGGAAGCAATGGCGGCACAGACGACGGCAAGAAGCGCCGCAAGAAGAAGGGCGGCAAGTCCAAGGGCAAGGGCAGCAAGAAGAGCAGCCCCCGTGACAGCGCAGCAAATCTGGGTGTTCCGGGACAGGACAGGCAGCGATCGCCTTCTCCCGCCAGACCTGCCAACGGACCTCACGCCAAGCTCGATGTCATTGCGGCCAAGTTCGAGACGGAGCTGCTTCCTCTCTGCGAGGACTTCATCGCCGCACCCCCTTCCGACCCCAAGAAGCGCGAGGATGAGCACCGCAAGCTGTCCGAGACGACCATGCAGCACGTCCTACTCAAGCTCGATGAGGTCGAGACGGAAGGCGACCAAGAGGCCAGGCAACGCAGAAAGACATTGGTGCAGCGCGTTCAAGATATCTTGAAACGCCTGGATTCCAGACTGCACTGAAGCATACGTTCACGAGATACCCGACAGCACATCAATGCTTTCTACGTCTGGTTGTATTATTGTGAAGGATTGGCTCATGGTGAAGACCATGTGGATCGGGAAGTCCTTCCGTAATTGGCATATCGCAGCGAGAATTGCATCTAGAGACACAGCAAGGGAGAAACGAGAGCAGGACAGGGTGGGCTGTGCTGTAGTTGATACGATAGGCAGTCGGACAGTCGTTCTCCATTCAATTACAATGGCAGCGAAAGTAAGAGGGTGAGGGGTATGCATCGCCATAGATGGAATAACGGAATGCTCACGTTTCTGTGACCTTCACTCCATTGATTGCGCACATGATGCATCTCTTGTGGAAAGATGCCTTGAATGACGGCATGTCGTTAAAGCAGGGCTGCAGCGTGACGTGAACACCGAGGTCGTAGATCAAGGGAACCCCGGTTGACGTCGTAGTCGCTTTGGCTTATTCAGCAGCTGTGACAAGACCCCTCGTCGCTGTCGGCGTGCGCGAGAGTCGATCGGGGTCTGGATGTCGAGGGTGAACAACATGAAGTGGGAGGGCTGGAGATTGCCCCGCTATCTACTCACCGAGGTGACCGTCAACAGAGAGAGCCCAAGGTGAGCAAGTCCCGTTTCGCGTCGCGTCGGTGAAGCATAGTTCACGGTGGACTGGATAGTGAGAGGAGAACCAGGTCCGAGTATCCCCACTCTGAGGTCTCCCAGCCCTAACCTGCCTCAGGCCCACAAACAGCCCTCGCTTGATAGCAGAACGCCCTTGCCCAATCAGGCTAGGGCCTTTCGCAGCGGCGCACTCCAGCAGGCGGGCCGGGGCAATTTGTGTGCGTGTGCTTGCCAAATTTCTCCGCCAGCCCCGAACTGATTGATCGTGCTGTCGCGACGGCTT
This sequence comes from Colletotrichum spinosum, assembly GCA_004366825.1. NCBI lineage: Eukaryota > Fungi > Ascomycota > Sordariomycetes > Glomerellales > Glomerellaceae > Colletotrichum > Colletotrichum spinosum. The sequence goes on along the minus strand of QAPG01000059.1, from coordinate 193,570 downwards.
CTTGAAAACTTCCCATCCGCCATCCTACTAACCCAACGGCAGCATCCAGCCAGCGTCAAATCTCCGGTCCAGAGGTTTGAGTTTTCAGCCGTCCCTACACCTTCATTTCAGTCAAAACACCCGGTCGGTGTTTTCAAGGAACAGGAACGATGTCCTCTTTCGAGCAGGTGGTGAGTTCTCGACGCACCGCCCCGTACACTTTTCGATATCGATGTGGGATTTGGATATGAGGTTCTCGCGATGGCTGCAGGTGGGCAAGAGGAGGATACACGATGCGTGGTGGGCACGCAGCAGGACGGAATCACCAACGACGGTTCATTCAGAAGAAGGGCTTGGACACCCTCAACGCCACAGCCTGATCAACATCACAGCCTGATCAACATGACGCTGCCGCCATTCCATTCGAGAATCTTTGCATCCTACCGACGAATATCAAACAAATGTTCGCGCAGATGGCTGACCAAAGCTTTGCAGGTCGTCGTCGACGGCAAGGGTCATCTCCTTGGCCGTCTCGCCTCTATCGTTGCTAAGCAGCTCCTCAACGGCCAGAAGGTCGTCGTCGTCCGCTGCGAGGCCCTCAACATCTCCGGCGAGTTCTTCCGTGCCAAGCGTATGTCGACCCCTACTCCCACCGTCGCACCCAGTCAGTCGCGAAAAGCAATGCAGACAATTCCGAGGAATGTCAGAGACAAGGCACGAGAGAAAGGACTGAGGTGCGGGTGGTGTGCACATCGATCGGAATACTGATGAAGCTCTGCAGTCAAGTACCACGCCTACCTCCGCAAGATGACCCGTTACAACCCCACCCGCGGTGGTAAGCCCGATCCAAACCCATGATAATACCGCCAGCAACTGACTGAATTAGGTCCCTTCCACTTCCGCGCCCCCTCCAGAATCTTCTACAAGACCGTCCGTGGCATGATCCCCCACAAGACCGCTCGTGGCGCCGCCGCCCTTGAGCGCCTCAAGGTCTTCGAGGGTGTCCCCCCTCCCTACGACAAGCAGAAGAAGATGGTCGTTCCCCAGGCTCTCCGTGTCCTCAGACTCCAGCCCGGCCGCAAGTTCTGCACTGTCGGTCGCCTCTCCAGCGAGGTCGGCTGGAAGTACCAGGACGTCGTTGCCAGGTTTGTCTCTCCGTCGCCGCTGCCTTCCGCCTGTCTCGTACTGACTCCAAACCCAGACTCGAGGAGCGCCGCAAGGCCAAGGGTGCCGCCTACTACGAGCGCAAGAAGGTCGCTCAGCGCCAGCTCACTGACGCCAAGAAGAACGCCAAGGTCGACGAGAAGACCGCGCAGGCTCTTGAGGCCTACGGCTACTAAGCGTAGCCACGAAAATCCGATCCGACGTGTTGTGACGGCTGCTGAGGCCTCGGCAGGAGGGGTCATCCCCGTTCTCCTTCATACCAAGCATTTGGCGGCTGTCTACCCTCACAGACGATCCGGGCTTTCTCGCGCATTTCTGTCCTCTTCCTCGCGTTCCTCATTAGATCTGGCGTGGCGGTTCACACGGGAAACTCTTCGGTTGCTGATGGCATATGGGCTGGTCATAGGAGGGGGGAAACAACTCAACCTTGAGGGAGGAAAATGCCCGGCGAGTCCCTCTGTGAAAAGGGGTCTACGGCTTGCTGAATGTTCATGTTCATCTTGATCGTCCATTTTCCCCCGCGCGGTTTTATACCACAACCTCTCCCCCTTTCTCACACTAAGTCACACAAACCCAGAAAAGTCAATCAAGATGATTCATGTCCAAATTGTGGGATTTGTCGTTTTCCGGGGTAGCGGTTCTTAAAAACGGTGGTTTCTGGGCATCTGATTTTACGGTACAATCAAAAGACATGATGGTCGATGGTCAATATGGCCGCTTTCTTCAAGTGTTCCCCCCGTTGCCACAGGACGAATCGAGCATAATATCATTCCCATGAGCCCATCCCTCCCTCTGTAGGGTCTTTCCCGGGTCAATAATACACATGAGGCGATCGGAAATGGACGAAAAAAAAGTCGTGTATTGAACAGTAAAACAAATGTCAGAAAGAACGAAATAAAAAGCAAGGAAAAGGTACACCACGGATTTTGCGGGAGGCGTCTTGGTGCTTTAGTGTATGCAATGCAAACAGAAGGGAATTGGGACCATAAAGTCATGATGTTGCCCATCGTCCTTGCCACCACAGTGATGCCATCACTCAGGGAAAGCAAAGCGGGCGCGGTTGGCACGCTTGGTAGTGATCAGTCGAAAGACATAGTCTGAGCAACGGATTGGCGATATTCGAAGAAAATAATTGCGCTGGGTCCTGGTCGGGACCATGATCCAGGGTACAACTTCCCAATAGACCTCGAGTCAGCTTCGATGACGTTCTGAGATACAGAAACTGTGTGTTTACTGGACCCGTATTTTCAGACGTGTAAAGCATGGCGCGATTTGACGCGTCTCGTGTTCGCGTGCCCTACATCACACACAAGAACGCTTAATGCGAAGCGGACCGGACAGCCACCACGCCACATGCCCAATTCAGCCCAAAGATTATGACCACTGTGAATTCTGTCAAGACCGTAGGCAGAAGGGCTCGGCAATGATTTCACCTCAGAGCCCATTCATGCACCGGCCTCCCCCTTTCATGTAATTGATATGTCACTAATGCGTTGAGATTACGTCAGCTGGAACTGTGCATCTAATGGAGCTGCTGTGCTGGGCTGTCCAGCGTGTCCATCAAAACGGGAGCATAAGAATAGCTGCCATCCTAACGGACTACGGATACACTCCGCCTGCATCGACATCGGCAAAAAGCCAGTCTTGAGCTGCAAAATTCAACAAAAGAAATTTGGACACTCTGGGAATCGAACCCAGGACCGCTCACATGCTAAGCGAGAATTATACCACTAAACCAAGCGCCCAATTCGTTGAGGGAAACCATTCAAAATCAGTACAAGTTGGTCAACGACGCTGGCTCACGGTCTGGCGGATACAATTGCCGCTGCTTCCGTCAGAAAAGTCAGGGCGAGAAGGAGTTTGAGCTCTCAGCCTTACCTTTGTTCTTGTTTGTCGTCTTATTCCACTACTTTCCTCTCTGTTTGTCCCGGCACTTGATGTTCCTTTTGCCCTTCGTGGTTGCACGTCAGTGAAAGGTGGGTCGTTCTTCGACTTGCGGACTTCATCTCTCGTCGCGCGCTCACCCACCCTTATGACCTGGCGACTACTGTTCTTCGACAAACGACCCTTTTGACTCCCAAATATCGCGTACCAGAATACAACGGTCATGAAAGCCTCAAATCTGAAGGAGCCTCGTGCCAGTGGTAATGAAGGCGTCCACCCTGACGGTAAACTCGCCGAAGATACGCCTGCTCTGAAGCGAGGGGGAGACGGTAAACCTGCGGCGAAAGACGTGTGAGTCTACTTCCCATGACACTAAAACTTCTCTTGACTCATGTCGTTTGATGTATGGGGATCTCTGACGGGCCGCGAAGGGAGTTTGAGGAGGCTTCCGCCGTGGTAGCTAAGCACGTCAAGTTGCTGAAAGAGTACAACGAAATCAAGGATGTCGGCCAACAGCTGATTGGTATGGTCGCTGAGAACCGTGGAGTGACCGTTGGTAGCCTATATGAGAATGGGGAGTTTGGCGTCGGACCAAAGGATTGAGGAGGCATCGACTTGACATCGTCGCTGACTGTGGGAGACGTGAGGTTAGACCGGGCTTTGAGGTAGATGAATTCAACAATGGTTTCCCTGAGACTTAGTCTCTTTTTACCATTTGAAAGGGATTACGATTGAAACATTAATGACAGGACAATGGTGAAGTCCGTCTTGAATTTATTTGCATCTTTTGACGCATCATAATATTGACTGTAACGTCACTTTCAAATTCATTCGCACCCAACTCCATACAATGCAGTTTCCTAATATCGATCATCAGAGCTTTTCTATATAGCTGAAAAAAAAATCCTAGTGCAGGAAGTGCCTAGAGTTAATCCGAGATTGACTCATTTACATAAGGCTCACAGGCGTCTTATCACAGCATCGACGTAGCAGGAAATATAGGTACCCAGCCAGCCACTGATGAAGCTGCTGCCATAGCTAGATATACATGCGTGTCTAAACGATATAATGTGTTCGTTTGCCTCACGCTTTCCCTCAAAGTTCTGTTCCCTCTTCGTTCTCGAGGTGAGCGACCATGTAGTACCATCCATTGAAACAGGCCTGGCTTGGGCGTTGGAACTTGAGGAGTGTTCAACCAACTTCCGTCATCTCAAAAGCTGCCACTAAAACCATATCTATCACCACAGATATCCAAGAGCGAAAGACCGTTAGAGACCCAGCTCCATGAGGCATAACACTGTGGTGAGATCAGGACTTAACCAGAGCCATCCAAGCCGCTGCGCAAAGAGTCGCAACGTCAATAGGCTGCTTCCCAAGTTTCACTACACATCTGACAAAGTTGGACTCGCGGCGTGTAGTCTACGACACACAGTATACTCAGACATTCCGTGACAAGCCTACAGGACCCTTTCGAGTGGGAAAGGACCGCCCCCGTGCTAAGACCGAGTCTGACCGGCCCGGCCGATTCTGGTGGGGCCGAATGGGGTCGGGTGCGGAGAGGCCATTGGCCCGGCCTGGAGTGTATAAAAGCATTATCAGATGTGTCTTTTCATCTAAACCGACATGAAGAATGTAAGTGATGTACGTCTATCATAGGTTCCTATCGTGTTCCGCCGAAAGCCAAGCTCCTTTTTATTTAGACAGCCAGTCGACAACGACGTCGTGAAACTCCTCCGGGTGGGATATTTGAGGGGCATGGCCAAGCTCAGGGAAGGTATGCAGAGTCGCATTGGGAATCTGCGCAGCCACAGAAGGGCCGAGGACGTCGAAGTGGCCCAGCTTGGCAGCGACGTCGGGAGGAGACCATGGCTTGCCGATGGCGGTGTTGTCCTTCTCGCCAATGACGAGCAGGGTGCGAGGCTTGACGAGGGAGAACTCCCAGGCGACGGGCTGGGTGAGAACGAGGTCGACGATCTGCGCCTGGTTGAGGGCGTACGTCTCGGCCTTGGAGCCCCTGTAGACGTTGACGAGCATCCTGACCCAGACGTCGTACTCCTCCTTCCACTCGCCGACGTAGTACGTGGCCTGCTCGTAGCCCTTGATGGACTCGTAGGAGCTCGCACTCTCGGTATTGTAGTTGTCGTCGATGGGGAGGTAGGGCACGCCGAGGGCCTTGTAGTCCTCCAGACCGATGGGGTTGACGAGGACCATCTCGTCGACCTGGTCGGGGTACATCAGACCGTAGCGGGTGGTGAGCATGCCGCCCATGGAGTGGCCGATGACGGTGACGTTTTCGACGCCGAGGGCCTCGAGCAGGCCGTGGCTGTTGGTCGCGAACTGCTGCAGCGAGAACTGGTAGCGTTCGGGCTTGGAGGACTTGCAGAAACCGATCTGGTCCGGCGCGATGACGCGGTATCCGACCTGCGTGAGGACGCGGATGGTCGTCTCCCACGTTGGGCCGCAAAAGTTCTTGCCGTGGAACAGGATGGCCGTCTTGCCGTTGGGGTTGCACTTGGGCTCGACGTCCATGAAGGCCATCTCGAGCTCCTGGAGCTGCGAGGTGAACTTGTAGAGCTTCACGGGCCATGGGTAGGTGAAGTTGGAGCCGTTGAGGTCCTCGGGGAAGGAGTCGGAGTTGTCATCGATGATGCCTTGGGCGGAGACGAGGCCCGCGGCCGCGGCAGCGACCGTGGCGAGCAGGGTGAAGACTTTCATTGTGACGACTATCAAGGCAATGTCAGCTTCGGAGTCTAGCGAGGAGAGATGCGAGGGAGGTTCATCTCAACCAAGGAGACGTTGAGCCAGATTGAGGCGTTTAGATGAATCATATCAAGGTGAGGACTGCAAACGGAGCCGACAATTCGACTTCGGAGCCGGTGGGAGATCGACACTTGAGACAAACGAAAAGCCTCCTTACTTACCCAGATCTGATGATAGCTAAATTTAGACCTGACCTAGCGAATTCGACCGACCGTTGAGGCGAGCGGAGAGCGATTTGGCGCGTGCAAGGAAGATTTCTCAACCGTCCATGGCCCAGGTGGGCGCGTCTGTTTATATTACACAGCACCACAAAGGTGTGACACAGTCCGTTTGCCAGGAACCGCCGCAAACGTGTGTGCGGGTGTCGGCATGGTGGTCATGAAAGCTGTGCGAGGGAGGGGACGACGACATGGAGAGGGAGCAAGCGAGAGAGGTCATGACGCCGCGCCGTGCCCTTTGGCTGCAGCGAGACAAAACCACTTCGATAGCTTCACTTCCCAGTGGCTCAGCATCGCCCTAATTTCCGCTTTTCAGTGGATCTCGCGGATGTCGTCTCCGTTGGAGAACGAACCCCGGACGGTGGGCTTGCGCGATGTGTTGGTGCGCCGTCTCGTCTCCGCCGGGCGTGATCCGGGTTGGCTCGGCTTCGACAAGACAAAGGGAGCAGGGAGCTAGGGAATCACTCCGCTCGCGCAACTTGAAGAAACGGAGGAGGCCTTTCGAGGAGGACGTTTCCCCTCAAGCTGGCGATGACGATGTGCTGGAAGACAGAGATCAACGGTCTTTATCGTGAGGATGTGCGAAAGAGTAAGGTCACATCGCCTCGCGTGTCGACCCTTGTCGCGCCCCGGTCCGGGGAAATAGTATATTATGCTCAGACCACGAGTTTGACGGTTGACGTCGGGAATAATCAGTGGAAAGGTTCGCAGGGCCGGTTGAAGTGCTCGAGGCGAGAGGTCAGACCTGAAGCGCACAATCGAGAGACATTGCCCAGACTACTGGGTCAAGATGCCACAAGAATCCGCTTCCTTGGTGGGAAGGGATCGGATGGCCCTTGATTTGGGGCTGCTGAGCCATTATTGGGCTATCCTCGACGTACGCAGACTGATGTACGTTCCATGAGATGCTTGACTTGTACTCTGGCCTCGTTGAGTAACGATAGATATGTAGCGAATACTGTATAGTGACTTGTGAAGATTCTTCTTGAAGGAAGCACCAAATCTCCCAAGAGCGCCATGGTCAAGCTCTCGAAGCATCTGGAACTGACCCTTGGTCCTCGTGTTCACCGACACGACATGTTGCTGCCCCCGACCTTTGGACTGGATTGTCGGCGCTCGCAAACCTCACCCAAAGACACCGTGAACTCGCCATCGTCTTGTTATTCAAGCGAAGTCTACACCCTCTTTCGACATGGACTGCAGAAACTCATCTTAAGCCACCCGGCGATGACAAGGATTTGGGCATCCTTAGCGCGTCGTCCCGATGGCCCGCGGTTGGTGGCCAGAGGTGGGATTCACCAAATCCTCAGACGGATTGAATTTGTCTGTCCCATAGTGTACGTTGTAGAGAGCCCGCCCTGTCAGGCCTGCCGTTGCCAGGAACACCTCTACTATGGCATAGCAGCACAGACGGATGATGTGCAAATTGCGCAGGGTTTCAGTGAAGACACAACAGGTCTACCAGGTCAGGGTGTGAGGGAGTGCGAGGGAGTGCTGGTGCATCATCCTGCCATCATCTTCAACCGAATTGAGTAGGTGGAAAGGATGGCGAGAAGGATTGGCAGCCCTGAAAGCTGCAGACCCAAGAAGTTCTTCATCAAGGAGACAAGAGCAGGGTTAACAGGCAGACCCCTGTGCACTCCCGAAGCGAGCCGGCCACACCAACACACTAATATCACTTTGCAGATGAATATCGCTTCCGAGAAGGGAAGCCCAAGACCGCGCTGGTGCAGACCGAGGTTTGGTCGAGGTCTGGTTCTGGCTGTTGCCCGTTGCCTCAATCTTCGGTTGATGAGGCATATCATCAACCATCACAACTGCGACGTGGCTGCTGTCCAACAAGGAACAATCTCGCTAGTCATAAACTTCTTCGCATCCCTTTCGCAGTCGTTTGTGTGGGCTCAAGCGTTTGGTCCGCGGACACGGTCTCCGACGAAATGGAGACGAGGGCGGGCCGAAATCGTTGTCCCCAGCGGACTGGCTGTCCTTCCAGAGGGCACAGCTGACGAAATCAGGGCCTTAATATAAACATCTCCAGGCGCACAGGCGGGTTTGTCGGTTGCTGCGGATGCCTGGGGCAACCTTAACCGAACCATGCTGGATGCTATCATGCTGCTCAGACTTTGTTCAAGATGAGTCTCAGTTTAGCGGTGCTGGATCTGACCTGGGCGGTGCTGAAAAGCTGCTGTCTCTGTGTTGTCTCACTTGAAAACTCGATCAAGCCGAGCCGTCTCACTGTCGGGTCGGCGTGTGCTGTGTACGCGTCAGTCGTGACAACACAACACGATGCCCTTCCAAGAAGGCCGACAAACCTCCGTCTGGGCTATCAAGAACCGCGATCACGTCTATCATGGATCATCCCATTTCTCAACTCAGCGACACCAGCGGCTTCCAGTCCGACTCCGCTAAAGGACCCCCCATCTCATCACCACCGCCTGACGATGTTCTCAGCCAAGACTTCCATCGTCAGGTTGTGACAAAACTCATGCGCAACGAATCATACACGCACAACGACCATGAAGGTAAAAAAGTTCTGCCTGCGGTCGACGCAGCATCGATAGCGCAGGCTCTATCACCCCTTGCAAGACCTCAACCGACGCCCCGAGCCTGACATGGCGTCCCATCCTGCAAGGGAACGACTAGCCCTTATTGTACAGCAAGCCGACGCCCAGCCCAAGTGTCACAAATGGACGGAATACCAGAGACATAGGATATATGACAGAATAGTGTGCACCGGTCACCCTCCATGAATGGTTCGTCGCACTTTTCGCACCCTTTTTTGACTGCGTACTCAACCTCATAATGATGTAGCTCACGCATTGTGTGCCGGACTTGTCTTGGAGCGGCAGCGAGTTGTCATCTCATCCATCTCGTCCAGTCCGTCCGCCTCATCAGCTGTGTGAAAGTCTCGCGGAAGCTAATCATGGTCTGGTCCGCAGTCCAAACGACGATAACGTCAATAAACACCGATAAGAACCTCATACATCCTGGCAGGGTTCAACTCGCTGTCCACTGACATTCCGCCGTGGATTGCCGAAGGTTCAACATCGCCGAAACTATTCCTGCCTCAGCTGCGAATGTTTCGTGGTGGCTGGCAGCCATCGGGACGGTTCAGGATCTGGTCCGAACAGCCGCGGGACGTCCAGCATCGCACTCACTCCTTGCTTGTCTTCGCCTCCATGGCGGTTGCTCATAGCCAAATACGGCAAGGATCTTAGCTTTGTTTCTCCCACGACTGTCTCGCGATCGCTTATGTCGTCTGCTGGGGGGGCGTTGTCCCTCATCCATCCACAATCCTACCCTCCTCCATTGGCCCCCATTATCACGCACTCGTAGATGAGACCCGCCACTTCGAATCATCCCGCCTCCGCTGCGACAAAGGCAAAGGGCTGCAGTAGTTTACAGCCCGTTACACCGTTGTCCTACACCACTTCAATGGGCTAACCACCGAGAAGGGAAGGAAGAAAGAGAGTAAAAAACAAAAGAAGCACTTTGACTGACATGCGTACCTGACGGGCCGCACGCGGAGAGGGGGATCCTCCCTGCAGTGACGATCCAATGGGCATCTCGCCCGTCCCTCACACAGCGGAGAGCTGCCGAGCACTTGGCCCAGACGTACGGTCTTTCAAAGTTAGCCCTCATGTTCCCTTCCAGAGAGAGAGAGAGTGTGTGTGTGTGTGAGAGGAACGTGCAGCCGGAAGTCTGGGCACGAACATATAACCAGACCCGTTCGCAGGGACCCATCTGTTCCGATCTCCCGGTTCCCTCTGTCTGGGTCTGATACCTCCTTGGAATCCACCTGTTTTGCTTCTCAAGATCCGGCCCATTGAGGTCTCCTGGCTTCACTGAGCCAGCGGTATACCAAGCCTTCCTCGCCCAGGTGTTGGTTACTGCCACTATTTGCAATGGTTGACGGCAACATTCCAGGCGAGAGCAACGCGCTCATGGTCAGAGTGCCGGCTGTTGTCTTCTTCGTCCTGACGCCCATCTTCGTGACCATCAGGTTTTGGTCGCGGGTCAAAATGAGGTCGGGCTTGGGTTGGGATGACTGGACTATCCTCGTCTCCTTCGTGAGTCGACTTTTGCTGCTTTTCAGTCGCCTGCAGCTAACGTATCTTCAGGTCTGTTGTTTGCTGGTGTCGATATTGATGATGGTTTCTTGCGAGTATGGATTTGGGCAGCATATCAAGAACTTGTCCAAGCCAAACAAGCTCATGACACTCAAGGTAATGACATATTCGTCTGCGTCCACCATATCTCATGCTTGAGTAATACTAATAGCAGACAGCTCTTCTACATTGCTCAAATATTCTACAAGATCACCATCAACCTTACTAAGGCGTCGATCCTCCTTCTCTACCTCCGCATATTCGTCCAAAAATATTTTCGTATCCTGTGTTACATCCTCCTCGGCATCATTCTATCGTACATGGCAGCAACCTCGGCCTCGTCCATCTGGCAATGCAGCCCCGTCCCCCGTGCCTGGGACAAGTCTATCCCTGGCACCTGCATCAGTCTTACCATGAACTGGTACGCCAACGCAGGCTTCTCCATCGCCACGGATATTCTCATCATGGCGCTGCCACAACATGTTCTGTGGCAGTCGAAGTTGCCCATCAACCAAAAAAGGGCGTTGATGGTCGTCTTTGCTCTTGGTCTTTTCGTAACCATCACGAGCATTCTACGCATGACCACGTTGGACTTTTCAACCACAAGCCCTGACACTACTTGTAAGTGGTCCTACTTCGGCCCAAAGGTTTCTACTAATATGCCCTCAGTCGACATAGCATCCACCCTCTGGACCCTTATAGAGGACAACCTGGCCATCATCTGCGCGTGTCTCCCCATGTGCCGACTTCCCCTCACGTACATCTTCCCAACCTTCTTCGGCACGAAGCAGGGGTCGACCGCTGGAAGCTATAGCTTCGCCTCTTCGCAGCGCACGAACACGAGCAACTTTGTCCATGCCGGAACGGGCCGGAACGATTGGCACCCCTACCAGGGGCGCGAGGAGAAGAAGGGAACCAACCTGACCAGTGTGCACGCAAACAAGCCGAGGCTAGGAGACGATACGAGCGAAGAGTTCATCTTGTCCCCGGTGAAAGACAGCAGAAGCTATGTGAGGGACCCCGGCCAAGACGCCGAAGAGCCAAGGGCGATACGAAAGACGACAGCTTTTCACATGAGTTTTGACGAAGAGAGTGCGAGAGCTTGATGTTTCCAGGGCATCGAGCAGACTAGCCTTGGTAATTGATGATGAGTCCATGTCAAATGAAACCTCAATTCAATATCACTGCCTCGAGAACTGTGTGCTTGTTTAATGCGAAGCGTGGTCATTCCAATGCCCTGTAGATAGGCTCTTGTCGTCATGTCATCCAAGAACCACGTCTTATCAGGACGACAGAGGAGATGTGTCGCCGCTGGGAGCAGTTTGTCAAGAAACTACTAGCCTCTTCAGAATAGGTTCAGAGCATTTCAAATCTCGCCAGCTGAGCCACTGATCTTGTTCGAAAACGACGTCCTGCCGTGCCCCGCGTCAACAAATCCCTCAATTGATATGCTTGTCTATGGAGGGATTCCGGAATTTAACTGCCTGAAACATATCATATTCCGAGAAATACTACTGTGCTATTCTCTCTATTGCAGCTGAACGTGGTTGTCGTGGTCAGTAAGACCCAGCCTGAAGGTCATGGGGCCGCAGAAGCTGACTTTCTGGTGAGAACCAGCGGGACTCCTCTTCTGGTGGTCGTAAAATGCAGTCTATCCCCTAGCCGAACAGCAGTCCAAACGAGACTGAGCTCATCTCGCAACCTCAAAATATTACGGTCGCAGTAATTTCAAAGCAAATCAATTATACTCGATGAGATTTCCATGACTTGCTGGTGGATTCTCTGAGTATTGATGATTTTTATTCTCCCACTTGGTTGTCTGCGGGTGACATGGCAAGACGAAGCCATAGACCCAGGCAACCCCAATAGACTAGAAAGTGCCGGAAAGTAGAGTCAATGTTCGGGCTGTCCTATTTCTTTGTTCGTCTTCATACGTCTTTTCGCCGTGAGTCTAGTTGCACACAGAGTGTCAAACATGTACTCGGAACTCCATATTGAGCGTGCGGCGATTCAGCAGATGATGCTCTCGGTCTTCCTGCTAGGCTCCGCCCTTGGACCGTTCATTGCGAGTCTTTTATCGGTGATCTCCAGGCGCATGAGAGTCAATAGTTTGATTTCTACTGTACCCCATCTCCTTCAACGCCGTTTGCGGTGACTCACAATGATAAGAAGCCTTGACAGTTCTGCGATTCATTTCTGGACTCCTTGCCAGTGCGACACAGGGAGTAGGTCGCACAGCCCGAACCCTGAGTGGTTTGCTGATTGACAGCTCAAGGTTGGCTTGGCCTATGATCTCAATAGTGGACAGCTATGGGGGTTTGGAGCAAATCTGAAGCTGCGAAGCCTGTGTTCTAGGAGGAGGGGGACTTCAAATCTAGAGCAAACTCGCTCGCAAATGACTGTTTCGAGACATCGCTTACGCTGGGCAGTGAGACGCGACTGGTACAGCTTCGACGATCGCAGACCGAGCCACGCATGACTTCGAGTCCGAGTATGAAAATTTCAGAGTCGCATCCAGGTCGATCAAACTACGCTACAAGTCGTTCCGCAATACCGTGTAGTCCCCGGAGAATCGACAGTAGAAGCTGGAGTCATCCTCGCGTATTGAGATCGGCGGGGTGCTATTCATATACCTGGAACGGCTCGGGATTGTCCGTCACGACATCGTCAAGATTCATCCCTGTCGGCGTGCCGAACTGCACGTCAAAAGTCTTGGCAGGTCCCAGTTCGCTTCGCAGAGTTTCTTGCATCTCTCCGCCGCTTGCCCCGGCGCAATTCATGCGGACAATCTGTCGTCAAGCAGGGTTGGGGCTGGCTACCACATTCTAGAGAGGAATATGGTTCAGGTCAACGTGAATGATGTATATTGATTGAAATGATACGCGCCACGTGAGATATAGACCGGCTCATGCCAAAAATGTCCGTTTGATTGAAAAAGAAAGTGGTATTAAAAAGAGTTCCGAAATTCAACGCTGCCTCATGTCCGAGTTCATCGACCCTCGCGAGGGAGTAATAACATTACGTTTAGAGGCGACAAGAGCCGCCATACAGCCCAGCAGCCGTGGCTCACGAGAAGTTCCTGGCCTCAACCCGCTCGGACGTAACCTGTATATCACACTTGACCTCAATAGATCGTCCTGGCGGCGATGCCTCCTTGACCGACAGCTTCCGCCCGGTTTCGATCCGCGTCTCCACTCTCGGAGGGTCATAATCTACGGCGTGTCCGGTGCTCTGTCTGAAAATTATCGGCGAGGGAACGCGTTCGCTGCTCGATTCGTACTCGTCCTGCTTCAGCCCCTGAATCGGCAGCCCCCCCTCGCGAGGGGACCCTGTAGGGCTGAAGTCGTAGCTGGCGGTGCCGTAGAGGTCGGCCTTGCTGTCCGACGACTCCGTCCTTCGCTTCGTGTAGGTGTTGGGGCCGTGGGCGTGAGTGGGGGCGACGCCGAGCTCGACGTCGCGGAGTCTCGACGCGTTTGCGGTCTTGCCGCCGGTGGAGAAGCCGCCGTAGTTCTGGTACCTCGACGACTTTGTGAGGCGACTGGAGAGGGCCGGGATGAAGCGAGAGACGAGAGGGCGGAAGGTCGGCAGGCACGCGCAGAGGAGACCGGAACAGAGTTCGCCGACGGACCAGCCTGCTGATTCGACGTTTTCCCAGGTGAAATCCTCGGCGAGGTGAAGGAAGCGGATGCGGATGAAGGATATTGTGCATGTGCTGGCTGACGTGTGAGTCTCAGTCTTCTACTAGAGCTGGGGAGAAAACGTAGGGCCCGACGTACAAGAATCCGAGGCAGAAGATGCCAAGCAGGACCAGCTTCTGCCCCTTGGCCAGCTTGAGGTTGCCGATGGCGGGCAGAGGCAAGACGAAGACGAGGAGGTCGGTAACAATGTTGCCGCCTGCGTTGATGTACCACAGAGGATAGTTGGGGATGCAGGTGCCCTCGACGCTGTCGTCCCAGAAAGCCGGAATGGGAGTGCAATTGAAGATCATAACCAACATCTGAGAGACGCTCCATCCGCCGACGAGAACCATGGCGGCGATGAAGTATTTTCGCATGTGCTGGACCGTGAGAACGCGCCAATACTGTAGCAGAAAGGTCATCTTGATGCCGGCCAGACTGGCATTGTAAAAGACGACGGTGACGTAGAAAGTCTGGGAGATGTCAGGTTGATCCAAGGTAGATGTGGATGTCAGAACTACAAACATACCCTCAGGTAGTCCTTGATCTGGTCCGGGTTGAGAAAGTACACGTGTTTTCCGAACCCATTTCTGGTGTCTGAATTCGTTAGAGGCGATTACTTGAACAGAAGGATACGGCTATGGCTTACTTATCGCGACAGAGACACCACAAACGAGGATCAAGCACTGCAAACGTCACAGTCAACACAACATCACAGACCCAAGGCGACCTGCAAAGACTGACAAAAGTACCAATGGCAGCCCAGTCGTCCATCCCAAACTGTCGAAGAAAGAAGCCTCTCGTGTATGTGCGTATTGCCACGGCCAAGAAGGTGACGCTGAGTACAAATGTGACAACGCCGATGATGAGACCTTGCCGACTGGCATTGGGATCGATACCGGGGGGGGCCTCCATGTTGCTTGTGAGATGCCAGCTCTAACAAGCCGCCGTCGATGCGAATAACCAAGAAGAAATCGAGCGGAAGCAGTCGTGGCGAACCCAGCACGCCAGTTTATCGGATGTCGGTGACTGAAGACACTTGCGCGCGAGTAACAAAATCGACAACAAGGCTATGGGACGGGCTGACGGAGAAACACTACCTTGCCAGGTTGCGAGAGGATGCTGGGCTACCTTTATCCACGAAGCTTGGCCTCAGCCCAGCCTTACTTGTAGGAGACCCCATCCCAACTCGAATGAACATGCTTAAGGGCTGGTGGAGAAGTCTGGGAACTGGGGATGAGAGAGAAGAGGGAGAAGAGGGTGTGAGACGAGACAGACGCCAGGACGAACCCGCAAATAGTGCTACCCAGCCTCAACTCGTCTGTCACACTTGACGACGGTCTGGCTATGCCTGGTTCCGTGTCTCGTATGGGTCTACCATGGAAGAGGACGGCAAGGATCGACGTATCTATTCCCACGAGGTCTGCTATCCGTCACCTTCTGAGAGGACACAGGCAGGAACCGTGCACACAGATGTACACGTGGAGACAAGAGCTGGGGAGGAGAGAGGTGAGTGTCGATGTCGGTCAAAAACGGTAGTAGACTACTAATTACTGTGTACGCAGAGACTGCAGTTCGACATCAACGTAACGGCCAGGTGGTGCTGTCTCGAGACAGGACCCTATCCGTACGGATACTCGAAAGTTCATCAGATGGCACCGAAAGGCTCAACGGAGGCGTGCTTGATCATCGGACGAACTCTTCCCAAGTCAGACAGCTGGAGAGATGAGGATGGTGGTAGGAGCACCAGGCAGCCAACACCTCGCGGTCCCAGCTCTGCTGGCTAATTTATCGAGACACTGCGAAGCGTCATTATCTTTTGCCACACACGGCCGGCGCATATTATCGACTTCGCATCTGTAACACGCTGACGGCGGATAGTGTGCCATTTGCTCCCCCCCATCCAAGGACACTCCTGTTATCGACATCGACGCACGCGATTCAGCGAGAGACTTGCACCGTCTCAGATCGCCGTCTGGCATGTGCCTATTGGGGCTTACAGGGAGCTGCTGATTCGAGAGTTGCCTTGAAATTGGAGCACACTTAACGGTGTATCAAACAGACAGCCCAATAACGACGGGCTTGGTGCGAGTCCGTCCTTGAACCGCGAGAGCCCTTCAAAGTCCTGCATACAAGTAGTACTGTGTAATCCCCTGGGAGCTATTGCAGCCTGGCCGGGATGTAGTCTCTTACGGAGACGGAGAGCAGCGCGGGGATTTTCGCTGCGACTGGCGAGACAGGGTCATGCCTGACTCGCACATTGCAGCATGCGACTCTGGTGGTAATTCTCATCGAAGATCACGGTTGGCGGGAAGTCAAATAAAGCAGGCTGTGCGGAAAGCACCGAACACCTGAAGGTTAATAAACTGACAATTAGCGAACTATTTAGTAAGCTGGCGATGCTCTCGTTGCGATTAGCACCCATTGGTCTTTAGCTGATTGAGGCATGGACTCTGCTAACCAGAGTAGGGATAGAGACACGGCTATATAGACGCAAGCACCGCCTCCTGGAGAAGACGCGCGCGCGCGCGAGCTGAGGTCCATTCTGCATCACTCGCAGTTGATGGCGACAACAGAGTTGCTTCTGGACTGGGGCTAGAACAGGGATCCATATCTAAGGTCAGAAGGGCGCACATATCTACTGTTCAGACGTGGAGAGGACACAGGACAGTCCTGCGTTTGTATAGCAGAAGCGGAAGAGGGTGCGACAGCTAACCTCCCGCATGCCCTGATGTATGCTATGAGCCTGCGGTTTGCGTACCGCTTTCGAGCCAAGAAACTCAAGGGTAAGCTGATGATGCCACCAACTGACTCTCTCGGTAGGGCGATGGGAAACAGAGGCCTGAGCGGAACCAGGTTTTCGGAGAACAACCCGAGACGACCAGTCTTGTTTTTGTCATGGGTCCAGTTATCTGTGTACAGGTAAACGGAGACGGACAGTGAGTGACACTCGTATCATGAGCCCCGGGACGATGCGAGGCTGTGATTTCGTTCGGACATAAGCGCAAGCCTCGGCGGTCAACATGGAGAACAAACTTTGCCCATCGTCTGTTGAAGGATCAGTGGCGCTTACCTAGCCAGGGTCAAGATCGGCGAATCTATTGACGGGTCTCGAAGCCTGCTCGTTGTTGTGTGCTTCTGTTCTGCGGAGCTCGGTCCTCGCGGAAGGGGAGGTGGTGTGATTCCGCGATGCTGCTATCGACTACGATTGTCTGCAAGTTGAAAGTGAACGCAGTTATTGGCCAGTCTTGAGCGGTTCTCAGACTGATGTTTGGCATCCGGACCATCAAACTCACCCGTCTAGTTGTCACTTGACCCCGACAGCGCAACGTCAGGGTGCACGGTTACCGTGTTCGTCGGGTTGGGTTGCTTTCATCCACTCTCTCCATCGTGACAGCCGTCGTGTCAGCTCGCTAACAATGAGGATGGGCTCGAAACCTACACGGCTTTGCAGCAGGCATCACGCCGGCTGTTCCGGAACTGATATCTTCAAGAATAGCAGCCTACGGCCACGGGTCTTCATTTGCGTCTACACGCCACGTCTGTATCATCAGAAGCGTCGGAAACTAAGCGAAGAGACTGGACATATCTGCCGTATCCGAGAAATGGGATACCTCCAAAATCCGCGTTCCACAGAGACGGAAAGATAACGGCCAGGATCATTCCATCACACATCTGACTTGACCTGACCTGACCGCCAACCACAAGCAACGCTCATGATTCATGACCAACGCGCCGCCTTGATTAGGCCGTTCAAGACGGCATCACCCTTGTCCGAAACAGCCTGAAATGTCGCACCCGACCAACAGAGGCCCAGTCGACACTGCAAATCAGGCTGGTCCGGCTCCGCATCGCAGGGATTCGGTGTTCGTGATGCTTGATTGAGTCGCTAACCCATTACGATTACACAGTAGTGTACTAATGTGGGTGGCATCACTGGCCACGACGCCAGTTCCAACCACCCTTGTGCCTTTCTCATTCGGCAGGACCCTCGATCCACGTGTTGTGCATGAACTGAAGCAGCCGCGGATGCTCATTCTGCAACAAACTGCTGATCCGCCTCATCGCGCGCTTATCAGTCGTCGTTTTTGCAGGGCGAACGTGGCGTCGCTTAGCAGTTGGTGGTTTTACCAAACAGCTGGGCTATTCCACGTGTGATAAGTTCCGACCAAGCACGACGACCCAGGCCTAGGAAAACTACACCTCCACGCAACGGTTTCTGCTGCTACACTCGTTTAGCCGGGTGATGACATGATGCGCCACTCATTTTGCACCGTAATCTACGTGCGGTCCTTTAGTCCGTCACGAAATACACAGTACGCAGTAGTAATGATTAGCTTTGTCAGTTGGCTTTGTCATTTAACATAGCATTTGTTGCGGTGTTAATGCTGACGAGCCCCAATTTTGGGCTGGAGCACCGTCTGGCTCTCCGAGCTTCCGCGGCGTCCAGTTTGACATGGAGCTGTTTACTGGAATGTCTAGCTAGCACCCGGCGACTGTCAGGTGTATCCTCGGCGATGGACTGCCTAGTAGGTCAAGGGCTCAAGGTGAGCCTTCGGATATCGCCACCGCGCCCGTTGACGTTTACGCCCGGACGTAACGTACTGACTCGTTGACTTCTTCCACCGTTAAACGTTGTTGGATAAGCACCAAAGAGGGGGAGCTAACGGACTCTTTTAGGGCGAGTTTTGACCATCGTGACGGTTCTTTACTCACATTCTCCCCTGCATCTATCCCTGGAGCGTGACTCGCTAGCTGCATTGCCATAAAGCACTTGTCTTTAGCACCGCCGACATGATATTCCAGTGGAGGTGGAGGATTCACCCGAGAACCCAACGTTGGTGTTGGTCTTCGGCTTCTGCTTTCCGCGCGGAGCTACTGTGTATGAGAAGACGTCAGACCAGTAAGGGGGTCGTTAAAACTGCCAATGCAAGGCAAGCGCAATCAAGCTGTCACATGATCACCAAACCTATGATTTGATACAGGTTAGCAGTATCAGAAAGTACTTTGTCACCATGGGCGGTAGCAGTTCGAGTTCAAGGGTACACAGTACAGTCATACTTTCGCTACAGCTAGCAGGCTTTGGTTTGAATTCGCCTGAACTATGGCGCAAGCGGCGCTTTGAAACCATCGTTTTTGAGCCTCACGATATCTCTCGTCGTGAGGTCTGACGCTTTCAAGACGACTTCGGCAGCTCTTGTGCGACTCTGATGCAATTTCTGATGGACACCATTGTTTGCCCTTCAAGTACACAGTTGCAGCTCCGATATCGCAACAACAAGCGGCCGGCTGGCGCAATGGTAGCGCGTCAGCCTCCTATCCACTCCAGTAGGAGGTCTCCACAGCTGAAGGTTCTGGGTTCGAGTCCCAGGTCGGTCGACGAACACAAACGTTCGCCGTTTCCTTTTGTTTTTCTCTCTAGTAGGTATAGACAGAATGTATTCCTAGTCATATATACTCTCTATGACTTCTAATTAATTAGTATTGATATCTCTTAGATATTCCTGCTGTTAGTCAACCTGCTGTCATCTAGTTGGGTTGGTGTAAAGCAAAAGGACTGTCAACGTCTTGGAAACCATTCAAATTCTCCAGAAGCGTGGCCTCCTTTGTGCTCAGTGTGTTGGTCAGATGTGAAGCGGCGGCAACACTTCAATTACAGTAATGATGAATGGATGATCTTGTAATCATGAAGGTTATTTAGTAACGTACAACTTCAAGATTAGCCCTAAAGCCCTGCGACTTGGAGACGATAGCATGTTGCAGTTCCCAATCCCAAGTCCAGAATTTTGCAGTATGCTGTTGCTACATACAGCCCAATGTTCTAAGTCGATTGCGCCAGGCAAGCAAGTAAAGCATGAATTCGTTCACGCAGGTCGCACCTTCAGATAGGTTTTGTTTCAATCATGTCTCATTACTCTCTCCTACATCATTCACACTCGCACTACTCAAGGGAGAACGAAGCTGCCAAGGTAGTCGGCCTTGCCAACGGGAACACCCTTGGCCCTGAGAACAGCATAACCCGCGTTGAGATGGAAGAAGAAGTTGGGAATCCCGTGGCTGAGAGCCGCCTCCTTCGCCGACACCTTCAACGTCCTGCCACCGAAAATGGGCCTGCTTGATGTTAGAATCGTGACGGTAAAGTTTGTCATGAAAAACTTACAAGTCGACCTCGGCATCAGCCTGTGCGTTGACAGTCGCAGCATCGACCTTGCTCAGGAAGTCGAGCGTGTCCTGAATACGCTTGTGAAGATCCTCGACCGTCTTCTCCTTATTCTCAAGGAGCTCAGGCTCGGTGCCGGTCAGGCGAGCAATGTTGGTCCTGGCGGTCTTGGTGGCATTCTGCACCTGGAAGGTGAGGGGGAGCTGGTCCTCGATGAGGCGAGCCTCGGGGTAGGTGTTGACATCGACGCCGTTGGCCTTGGCGTGCTCCTCGGCCTTGGTAAGGATATGGTCGAATGTCTTGAGACCCTTGATGAAGGTGGGAACGACGGCGTCGTAGACAGTGACAGACATGATTGCGGTTGTTGAAGTGGAAAAGGGTGCGGTGGAGAGATGAGTATGCGGACGATGAGAAGATTGTGGTATAGAGAGGAGTAAGTTTGACTGAAGCTGTGTGCTGGAGTCCGAAACAATACCGAAAGCAGAGCACTTCCCGCCATCTTATACCATACCGAGGTGGATGTCATTATGTGTTTTGGAGGATTTGTCATGGAGCTGAATGAATTGCGTGCTTGGTAAGCCTCACAGCAAAACGTATGCACGTCTATCTCAACTGGCGGTGACAATCAGGAACGCCCCAGATCTTACGTAGATCTCGCAATTTTGTACGACCCGAGAATTTCGTGATGGTCTGGGGACGAGGGGCTTCCCCTGAGTCTTTCCGTATTGAGACCATTGTCCTTGAGCTGTCACCATTCGGGTGGAACGTCACGCTATCGATTCGCAGATGGCGTCATTGCGGTGCACCACAAACCCCGCGATATCGCTTCGAACCCGTCGATAGATTGATGCAAGAAGGAGAGAACAACCAGATTGAAAATTTCGTGCCCAAATTACGTCAATATCCTGACAGGGGATTCGGGCCAGATGAGGAGCAGGAGCGGTTCAGCCCGAAGTCGGCCAAGTAGCTTATTTCTATCAGAGATGCTTAGCTACAACTGCGACATCGCGGGGTGACTGGGCATGATCAGGTCTCGAAGCCGATGCCAAAATCTAAGGACTGAATAGATGGTGCGCTAGTAGTATCGCCAGCGAGCAAATTGGCGGATTCTTTTTTTGAAGATAGCTCATTGGAAGAGAGCAGAACGCAATGCAAGCGCATGCAGAAACGTACTGGGAAACTACTCAAATAAAGCCCATAACAAATCATGTTGTGAGTCAAATATAGTGAGTAATAGTAGATCTGATTCATGCTAGGCAGTTGCAGATTGGCTGGGAGGCATCAGTTCGATGATGCCCAAGACATATCGTGGTAAACTTGCCGCCTTGCGTCGAGTTGAAGTTCATCGTGCTGATGAGGCTGCATGAGACCTGTAGGTCTCCTGATAAGCATCCTATAAAACCTGAGAGCGGAGGCATCGCATTCTTAGCCGTTCTGATTGTCTATGTTCGAGTACCTTAGGTTCAAGTTCTCGCCACCGTCAACTACCTATTGCATTGACGGTACATACTATGGTCGGGAAAGCCCTCACAAAAGAAATACTACCAAGACCATCGAGTGCTTACCACTACACAATACTGCGACTACGTCCAATTGCAGTCCTCAAGAGTCGCCATCACGTGCCTAAAAAACATCCTCATTCTGCAGTCGTGGACGTAGACTCGCGGATTGGATGGCGGCCCCATATTTGGAAGAAAGGAATCTCGACTATCTCCATTGCAGTCAACAGTCGCATGCAGTAATGATGGGTCTATTTAAGCCATCAAGAACACATCCGGCACTCAAACTCACCCCAACAGCCAGACGACTCAGCATGAGTACGGAAAGAAACGGAATATGCTCGTAGTGGTAGAACGACCTCACTAGCGCCATCAACTTCCCGTATGCTGCCTGCCCTGCGTGGCAAGGTATTTCAAACACGGCAAAACCTTGCCAGATGGGATACGTGATCTCAAGTTGTAGATGTGATGTCTTATAAATAGCCACAATCCCCAATCCGTCGATCACCTCATCGCTCCTTGTCATTCCAAATATTTGTTCAACGGGACCTTTGAGCCCGCGTCTTCCAAACGTGCAGCGCTTGGAGCAGTCGGAGTACGGATGACACATAAGAAACCAATCGGAACAGCGCAGAGAAAGTTCTCAACCAAACGTCTTGAATATGCATGAATTCGTCATACGATTACGACAAAGTTAGGACTTGGCGTTGGGGAAGACCGAGATGGTCGAGGTGGAACCCATTTTGACTGCGGACGATAGAAATGGCGTTGACCTTGGTCCGAAATAAGTTCTCTCTAACCACACCTCTTAAAGGTCGCGAATCGTCGCAACGGCGCTGAGCGCTCATAGACTGGCTCATCGAAGCACCGAGAAGAATGCGAGTCGCCGCTGACGGGGCTACCTTTGGCGGGAATTTGGTTGCTATTCACTTCGATCAATAAGTTCGAGAACCCGAACTCAAGATTTAGGACCCGAACAGGAGGATGTGAGGTGAGGCTTTTGAAGTACATGGTGACCGCATGCTATGAGACCTACCAGATGGTATTACACACTTCAACTCATACGACTACTGGAAGCTGAAACCAGTATACAGGCAAAAGCCCGCGACGTGCCTCACCACTCGGATCAGTCCTAAGTCTATCAAAATAGGCAGCAATGCTCGTGCTTTCACTAGTAGCTGAACTTGGAAGATAAGCGGTAGGCTGATCTACCGAATGTGCAAAGAAGATTCACAGGGCAAGGAGTTTATATAGCTGTGAACCCATGCCATTATGATTGAAATGCCAAAGCAAGACAACTATTGATAACAGCCAAAAAGACATACAACACCAGGTATTCGCTGGTCGTCACCGACCCAACTACTAATCCGGCCCTCACTGGCTTATCTATGGGATAGCGGACGGGATCCCGAGTTCTCCAGTGGGTATGGTCGTATGTGATCAACATCGGCCATTGAAAGACCTATAGAGGTAACTCCACAAGGAGTTAGAAATGACCTCAACGCCAACTCTCGTCACAATGTCTTTCAATATCTAACCAGGCTCCCTTATAAACCAAGTCAGGTATTTACCTAGCAACTTGTAATATAAGCCTGAAGTTATACAAGCGGCTTCTATATTATACCTTTGAGCCTGCTGCCGCACCTTGGGATGTAGTTACTGAGGGTTGCCCGAAAAGAACAAGCTTGTTTCTATTAGTAGGGCTATAAGAGCCCATGGCGTCCCCAATGAACTTAGAACCTTCTGAATTAGTCATGGGCAACGCTCTATTGACATGCAGTTATGGTCTTGCTAGTAGAAGGCCAGACACATCACCAGTTTTGTCAAAACTTGACTACGTTGATAGTACAGCTGAATAGGATGATGCTTTGCTTACTCACGATATACTTCACAGCGCAGACGGCACAAAACATTGAGTCTAAAACACCATCTGAACCAGAAAGATGTCGGGTAAGGCGAACAGAAAAGAAGAAAAAAGTTGAAGATACAAACAGAAACGTGATTCTTATTGTAATGTTTACGCTGAATGAGAAAGACAAACTTGGAGAGGTAAGTTTAAGAAAAATTACTTTCAAGACATTTCAGGAGGGCCCAACTCCGCACAACTCCAAAAACACAGTTAGATGGAATGCCCAGGGAGAATCGATGCAAAACTCTCGGGAAAGCCACACATCTCCAGAGTCTTGTCCCGACCCTTTCTATGTGTTCCAGATGTAGAATCCCCGATACAGTAATTCATAATCACTACTTTCAGTGAAGATTGATAGCTTACATACCTGAACCGCTGAAAACGCCATTCGTGCTGGGTTTACAAACCAGTATGAAGACATCAACCGGATGGAGCACGATTACATTTTGACGCCGTCACTTGCGCCGTAGGCTTGGTAAGTGTTCCATCGAGTTACGATGAAGTGTTTTGATTTTACAGTCAACTGCTGTGATATCAGTAAAAACGTTTTGCGTTGCAAAATTTCCCGATCCATGGCCTTGAGTCTTGAAACTTGCTGATCTGGTATCAAAGGGCCAAAGAAGCAAATATGGACTTGGCTTTTCCAGGTACTCTACGTATTAGTGCCACTAGAGCCACAGTCTTGACACCTGACCTAGACGTCTCACCGTTATGATGTGGTATCTACAACTCGCTGTGCCACGTTGTTCACTTTCTACTTGTCAATGACCGTGCTGCTCTGTCATCCCATCATTATACTGAGAGTTGCTCTACGGTAAGGTACTGTTGAGAATTCTACCGAACTCCAGGTTTACGCTTTCAATTGTACGAAAAAGCCCATATAGCCCCACATAGGTATCAACTCCACGAGTGAATCTAAGTTACAGTCAATCAATCCAACAAATACATGGCAGCCTTCAACAATGACGTGCAGGGCTTTCTTAACCAGAAAGAGCAGAATGTGTCTGACGTTATGCTGGAGAAAAAGCTTAATTACCTGTTACAGGCATCTGCAAGCCGCATTCGAACGGCGGCGTGGGCAAAGCAGAGATTCGAAAGCTGTCGTCAGGCTCATGCATCCACGAGTTCGTCACCCTGCGACATGCCATGAAAGAACGATTCCACCTTCAAGAGACTGGACGACAAGAATCACCCAACGGAACGGTTAGGCAACGGCAATGTCCGTCCTTGACGTTGATGGAATATCTCATTTTGACAAAGTCTAACAACATGACACATGCAAGGTTAGTTCTCAGTGCCACTTTCTTCCCTGTTTTTTTCCCCTGAAAGTTCTCCCTCTGGATCTCCAAGCCCGGCATTTGTGACAGGATCGTCCAATCCTTCTGAATTCATGATACTGAGGAAGCTAAACATCGTGTAGGGCTGGAGACTTTGTCTTCGGTTTCGTCCTTCACGTCAGTGCGTATGCTTTTTGTCAGCTGTTTAAAGTTGTTTCATTCCAGCCCTGACAAACGGTCGTTACTGGTGAGATGTCATCCCCAGCGGAAAGTCTCGCCAAGTTCTCTTAGCTCAAGAGTTCATTTGGGGCCTTGGGCGCGGAACTACTCTCGGAATTGTGCCGTTGTCATGCACATGAGGTGCGTAACACTCTGTCTCGTGCTCGGCAGCCGATCCCGATAATGGTTTGATGCATTTCTGGGCTGAAGTAGGCTAAGAGGCATGTATGTGAATGTATCAATGACCGTCGCGACAACTCACAGTCTGCTACTACCACCTGACGATCGTTTGCGTGAAAATTGTATACACCTACAATGACGTCCGCCACTTTGCCCCGTCACTTATTTTCACGCATTCAAGCACCTGCATCCTCTTCTCCAAGCCGTGGATCTTCTCAATCCTCAGCCCCGAGCGTGCCACCAACGTCGCCCAATCCTCCGTCGTCCGTTCTTTGCCGCCAATGTTCATCATGCCAAAGTCGGTCATAGCGGCCATGGGTGGCGGAGGATTGGGCAGTACGTACTCGACGATGAGCAGCTTGCTGTCTTGGGCCATCGCGTCAGAGAGTTGCCGCAGCATCTGCGCGCAGACGTCGTCTCCGTAGTCGTGGAGGCATCGGCGGATCCAGTAGAACAGGGCGTCTGCATACGTCAGCTGATGTTCGCCTAGGGGACGAGAAGTATTCTGGAATCATGCGACTTACTCTTGACTGGCTGCGGCTGGTGGAAGTCATGCACCTGAAGGCGCACGCTCTTGAGTTCTGGCTCTTTCAATGCGGCCACCTCTGCAATAATCTCGTCCCGGTCTTCCAATACCATGCGGTCTGCCGGAAGGAAAGGGTTTTCGTTGAGGATTGCCTTGATGGCGTGTCCTTTGCCGCCGCCCACGTCAACGAGGACCACTCGGTTTTTGTCCTCTGACAGACGAGGCTCGATCCACTTGAAATCGTAAATGCCGACCAAAGGGGCCCAGTTCTGGGTCACCTCCATGGCCTTCATGAATCGCTTCATGCGTTCGGGGTTCTGCTTCTGAATCTCCCAGATGTCCTTGTCTGGCTGCCCGTGGGAGAATGCGTGTGGCGTGTGAAGTCTGCCCGCCGGCTCGCGGCGACCATACTGCTCAAAATAATCTGGCATCCTGGTTGTCGGAACAAGATGCTCATCCCATCTGCATTGGTGATTAGTGAATGAAGAAGAGGTGACGATAGAATAACCTGCATCATTTTCAAGAGTAACCCGTTGGGATGTTCGGGGAGATATTGCTTGGAAATATCGGTGTGTGCAACCTGATCGTTGCCATGCTGGCGAAGTATATCACCGGATACTAGCACCCAGCATAGACGACCTACAATAGAGTCAGCAGCGATAACGAGGAAGATTGAAGCTGTAACGTACGAACGAGAGAGAAGTCTGCCTCCAGCTTCTTTGCGAGCTCGGTGTAAGATATGGTGCCCTCCATGGGAATCACCTCGAACGCACCCCAATCAAGGAGAAGTCTAAGAGACGCAGCCTCTGCAGAGTTGAAAGCCCGAGCCATCCAGTCGGAAAAGGGGCCCTTCGAAGCCAGAAGGATCTGTCTTGCAATGACGGCAGCTGCAGATCTCTTTTCCGCATCGGATGAGGATGATTTAGCGAGCCCAGAAAGCTGGGTAGCCAGGTCGGAGATGGTTTCGGAAACGGTCACCATCGTGAAGATTGAATACGTTTACCAGGTTAACGTTGAACAGGTAAAGCTGCAAAGAAACCAGACCGAGCAGATTGGCTTAAAAATAGGCGGCTCTCGAGGCGCATAAGGAGTGATCCGTGAGGATTGGGTGGCAGAGTTATTGTGAAGCTTATCATACCTATTTGACTCCTCTCAAGACTGTGTTTTTTAGGTTTCCCACAGAGCACTCCGAAGCCTATCGTCCCAATATGCCGATTCAATTTGCCGAGCCCATTCCTGTTCGCGACGACTGGACTTTTGATTCCTGTGTCCTGAGCCCCGATCACGGCCGAGAGCAGACCCACATCTCACCGGTATCTCCGCCCAGATGACCGAGAAGCGGGGCCGAGATATTCGGGCTTTTGACAGGGACAACGTGGTCAGCCTCATCAGGATTTGACAAACAACGAGCCCCGGCCGAAACCCGAGAGGGCTGAAGGGGTGATCTTCTTCCAAATCCCCAGCCGGTCGATCACGCGCCCAAGCCACGCCGGCTCCATCCTTCTTGACGCGCGAATCGCATTCACAGCAGCCCGCGGAGCGTATTCCTACGCTGTCGTGTGCCGCCATTCGTCCCATGTCTTATTTGCCGCCGGAACCCGAAAGAGCGAATGATCGCACTCGCATCGGCAACTTTTATCTGGACGCTGCACCGCGACGTAACAAGTAGTAGAGACGGGGCCTGAGACTGGCACTATTGCCAGAAAACTGTCAGACACACATCGGCGTCCTTCTCGAACAATTCCCAGCAGCCGTTGAGCGGTAACGGAACGGCCGTGGTCCCGTCCCGTCATGCCATCTCTGCAACGTCAACATGCATCAAATCGCGTTGACTCATGGGTTGCCGCATGAGGAAAGTCGACGGCCAGCAAAGGATTACAGGCCATGAAAAAAATAAGTCATGCAATATGGCCACTTTACGAAGGGGCCTGCCGAATGTAGCCGATTCAGGCGTTTTTCCCACCTGGGCAGTGACAGCTGCATTCCTGTCAATCTGGTCTGCCCAGGCCATCGCGTTCCGAGTTCGAAGATGTTTGGAAGATGGAGAGAAGGACCCTGCGTCATCTGTCTGAGTTTCCCAGCCGATCAGCCGCGTCTATCGGCCCAGTCCTGACAGAAAGACGACATCATCGTGTTGTCCCAGGCGCTTGATGGCCGAGAAAAGACTGCATGTCTAGTGAAGTTTATCGTCGCGAGACTAAAACGCAGCTTAAGCCCTCGGAACCCTTTCTTTTTACTCTCTCCATGCGTCGGGAGATTTTCTCACTGGCTAAACATTAATGCCAAGGTTGAATCTTGCGTACGTCATGAGATAGCGCGGCCGGCCATGAGGAGGAGCCACTAGCCGTTGACAAGACGAGTGAAAGCCGGGCCCAGCGAGTAATCCATGCGCCGATCCAGAAGACGACTTGGTTTGAACCAATCTTGCCGCTACTCCAGATTTACCGACACCCTCCATGTATGTGAGAGTTTTCTCCGTCGATTGCCTCTTAAGGCAACCCATACGGAATTCCTCCTCCCACGTGAGAGATGCCAGGTAAGGGGGAGGAGGGGGTGGGGATGGGAGGGCTGGGCAGAAGGCTAGTCTCAGGCGGTATACGCAGCCGTCGCCAAGGGATATGCCACTGTCGTTTACGAATCCTTGTCAGACATCCGGCGAATGACAGATGTCGTCGCGCTTGAGGTCTTGTTGGCTTTCTGACTCGGCCATCTTTCTTCGTGGTTGCGCGGGAAGCCGAAACTGGAAAAGTGATGAGAGCCTCAACCTTGCGGCGCTTCACCAGCGCCACCAAAATGGATCCAGGGGAGACCTGGGCAGAATTATCAAATCTGCCAGTAGCGTCTCACGACATCTGTAATAAACGTTGACGCTCAGGCGAGAAGCTCCTCGTCGTGGCATCGTGGAGGGTCGAAGGAAGTCGTTAGAGTCGAGCCGACCTTTCTGAGACGCCACGGCCAGGTTTTGTTTCATCTGAACTGCGCCTTTAGGAGCACGCATTTTGTTGTTGCCCTGTGAATCTTTAGGCAGGCCGAAGCTGCAACCCAAACCAAACGAGAGCGCCCCCCGTCAACGCAAGTTTGGCACACACCACTCCATCCCACATGGCACAATTCTCGAATCTCTCAGACGCTGGTAAGGGGTCGCCGTTGAAGCTAGTGATGCTCCCCTCAACTCAACGACGATGGCCAAGGGCAGAGCTGACCTGACTTGTCAGTCAGCTCGATGGCACGCCCTTTTGCGCTCTCGCATCACCCCTCCATCGCTAAGCAGGGGAGGGCTCTCGAACCACTTGAGACGTCCGATGGCCGCGCGATGCTCGTTTTCTGCCGCTATTCTGAGGGAAAAACAATATCCACACTTTACGGCTTCGTCCGTCTCAGAGTTTAGAGAGGCTGTGTTGTGCTCACTCATCCTTGCTCGCCTGCCACCCAGCAGCACATCGCCGTTTGGGGGAGGGGTGGTTTGCTGCCGAGGCGAACTCACGACATCAGGTTGCCCGTGTGGATGTGAGGTCAGTGGGCGTCCATCCGGTTCGTATATCAATGCAAAGGGTTCCCGCCCGCCTTCGGAATTGGAAGACAGCTCTGCATCTCATAAACCTTGTTCACACAGACGTTTGCAACGCTCTCGCATATATACTCCCAGGCTGGAGCATTTTCTTCTACTACTTCTCCTTTATTTCTTAATCGATATACTACACACAACACAGCAGGATCACTCTGGATAGTGAATCACGATGCAGCTGACCAAGCTCTTCCTCTTCTCTCTCGTCGGCTCGGCCTTCGCCATTCCGACTGCCGTCGACAAACGTCAAATTGCCAAGATTCAAGCCGCCGCGACATCTGTACAGCAAGCTCTCACCAAGCTCGACACCGCCGTAAAGGTATGTACATCCCAACATCGGGGATGAAGAAACTCGAGAGGAAGAGACGAGAGTATGGATGGTGCTGGGCGTGACCTAAGATGGTTGAGCGTGGTCACGCGAGGTCTTCGGGATCAGTTTTGCTAACTGAAACTTCACACAGGCTGCCAACGATGAGACCACCGCTATCGCCTTGGGAAATGCGGCTTCGGAACTCCAGACTACCATTGACAAGGCCAAGACCGATATCGACTCTGCTCAACCCCTCCAGCTTCAGGAGGCTCTGGGACTCCAGCAGCTTGCGGGCGATCTCCAGACTACCATCACCACCACCATCGATGACTTGATAGCCAAGAAGCCCACCTTCGACACCCTCAAGATCCAGGGAGTCAGCGTTTCGTCGATTGTTGCCAAGCAGCTCAACGATCAAAAGACAGCCACTGCCGGATTCGGCGCGACCATCGTCACCAAGATCCCCGCCATCGGCCAAGGCATCGCCCAACAGGCCATCGACCAGATTACCGCCGTCGTCGACAAGGGTGTTCAGGCTTACGCCGGTGCTGCTGCCGGCGGCGCTGCTCCTGCTCCTGCTCCAGCTCCCGCCCCTGGAGGAGGTGCCGCCGCCGGTAGCCCTGCTCAGGGTGCGTAGATGCACCCTCACCTTCAGTTGCGCGCCATCCTCCCCCTCCTCCGGTTCGGTTCTCTACCCTCACGTTCGCGTCCGCTCGCCCGTCCGAAAGAACTTGTACATTCGTTTGTAATAATAAAAATCGAATACTAACGCATGGGATCGATGTTTCCAGCAAATCCCCCGAAGCCAGGGGCCGCTCCTCCTGCTT
Source organism: Colletotrichum spinosum (assembly GCA_004366825.1). Lineage (NCBI taxonomy): Eukaryota > Fungi > Ascomycota > Sordariomycetes > Glomerellales > Glomerellaceae > Colletotrichum > Colletotrichum spinosum. The sequence continues at coordinate 163,307 of QAPG01000059.1, read as the reverse complement.
CTCCCCCTTCTCCCAACAAGCCTGCCGCATCTGGTGCCGTGCAGCCTCCCGCAGCAGCCCCGAAACCTCCCCCCGCCGCTGCCCCGAAGACTCCCGCAGCTGCACCCAAGGCCCCAGCTAAGGCTCCAGCTCCCGCTGGCGGTCTTCAGGGTCTGCTTGGTCTTCTCGGCGGTCTTGGCGGCGGTGCTGGTGGTGCTGGCGGTGCTGGCGGTCTTGGCGGACTCACCTCCCTTCTGGGCGGGCTTGGCGGAGCTGGAGCTGGAGCTGGAGCTGGCGGCGCTGGTGGTGCGAATGGAATCACGGCTCTCTTGAGTGGTCTTGGAGGTGGTGCCGGAGGTGCCGGCGGTGGTCTCGGAGGTCTCGGAGGTCTCGGCGGGTTGGGAGCATTGGGTGGTCTCGGAGGAGCCGGCGGAGCGCCGAAAGCACCAGCAGCCGGTGGTGTTCCGAAAGCTGGAGGAGTGGGTGGTGCCGCAACGAAGGTGAATGTGGTGAACGTTGCAGGAGACGCAGCAGAGGAGGCAGAATAAAGTACAGACCGGAATACTCCTTGCAGTTAGTTTAGCCTGTCGCAAACCATCATTGGGTTCTTTCATCTTCCCGGTCCAGCCAGACTACGTTGGTATATCGCGGTGACGCTTCGTCATGTTTCCCACAGAGCTGCTATACTGACGTGTATAGCCTTAAGACTGCTTGATCTGTATCACGCTGACCAGACCGCTACCTACGAGGTGATCAAGATGAGTAGTCAACAATGCTGTTACCCACAGCGATCTCAAGACCGAGATGCCTCCATACCCAGTACCCGGGTTCCTGAGCCAGACACTCCTCCAAGTGTCCTTTTCCCATGCTCTCAAACCCACTTCGTAGGCTTGGCCGAGGCTGCGAATCTGAGTTTGCCCAATATTCAGCAGAGCAGGACGAGAACTTTACTATACGCGCTCAATTTAGCCGGGCCCAATGTAATCGTATAATCACTTCCAATGTTTGGCTTTTTGATTCGATGATTAGCTTTCTGGCCCTCATACCAAATATTTGCTTCAAATTATTCCGGCGGATGTGCCGTCATGAAACGTTTCTTGCGACGATCTAACGCGATTTACCTCGAAGTTCAGTTTCGTAGATCATACTCCAACTCCCGCAGCGATCCGGACCCCCAAGTTCTTGGCTTATTCTACGGAGTAACCCTACAGTGCTTGATGCCCAAGGGTCTTGCATCTCCAAGCCCTCGGAGCGTCATGCGCAGAGGCGCAGCTGTCAGCGCCAGGCCAAAACCATGTCCCCCCAACCCTCGTCACACACATCCTTACCCCAGATCTTGTACCCAATGGCAAGTCTTCTCGCCATCATGCTTTGGAATGACGCTGTGCTATGTGTTATCTTGTTATACCGTCCTTCTTCCCCATGCAGGAATGCCTTGACAGAACCTTCCCCGCATAAGCTGCTCTAGTTCTTTTGCTGTTGTGTGTTGTTGTCTTTCAACGGTGCAGGCCACGAAGACGTTATCGTCGTTTCCGAGAGGCTATCTTTGTTCTTACTGTCTCGGCACAGGGCTGTGACGTTTCTGACAAGCATCCCTCCTCGATCCTCACCCTGTTTTCGTACGACTGACGTAGGCTTCCTTTTACCTTGTTCCAACAAGGATACGATGGCTCTCCCGCGACTCCACAGCGGCCGCTCAGTCTTACATGGAGCATCGTGGCAGCCTCGTGTTGACAAGGCATGGCGGGAGTCGGGGCCTCCAGACGTCCCCGGGCTGTCGCGAATCCACTCTCTTGAAGTACCAATCGCATTTTGAGACTTGATCTGCTGGCATGTCATTCGACATTTGACGTTTGTCAGACGTCGCTGAGCCCAGGCCACCAAAGCAAAAGGCGAACAGGGACAGGGTGAACACGGTCTCGGGTACGAGCTCTCGTCTTGCAGGCGATCACTTTCGGGGAATTTGCGAGAGACTCCTCGTGGCTTAGCCGTCTCGGCTATGTAACCGACAAAACGGTTGGGTTGGAACCACCGAGCACACGATTCGGGGAGCAACGCCATTGGGGAGTCTGGGTTTCGGACTCTTGATTTTCAAGAAACGTCACCGCTACAGGCTGGCTGGCCAGTTGGCGTGATAGCTTGAGCTACCGACAGAGCATAAGAGTTGAGTACTTGGCTTGACACCTATTCGTCTAGTTGCAGAGTCATCGGCTTCTCGCTGTCGCCATACTCCATATGTTCTCGGACATTCTACCTGTCAACAGTTGTCAAGCAACCCTCTGCCCGTCTATTAGAAAGAAAATAGCCGATGTCGTATCTGTCTCCGAATTTTCCAAGATATCATCAGTCTTAGTCCCTCGTGTGCTACGACTACATCCAGAATTGCCAGCGAAATCCCGCGTTTACACAGTTTGTGTTATTTCTAGCCACAAAGCCCCGTTATTTCAACTTCAAACCTTCTCGGTCGTGCCCGTCTCTGTCTCGGATTCCTTCTTGGCTGCTTTCACGCTTCGCCATTCCAACCCAAGCGCTCCGATGATGGCAAGGGTGGCGAGTATCAGGCCTAGCCGGAACACAGAGACCAGCGACTCGTTGTATCCGATCACAACAGTCGTTTTGATACCAGCAGGCAGGTCGATCAGCGAGGTGGCACCGCTGCTCTCGATCACGCCAGGACTGAAGCCCGGCACGGACGAGAGTCGCCGCAGGAGCTGATTGCTAAAGATGTTCTGCGCGACGGCGACGAAGATGGCACCGCTGAGCAGCTGCGCGAAGAACATTAGCGTTGTGCCGATGGGGACATCTTTCTTTGGCAAGACGGTTTGAGCGGCCATGTTGGGAACTTGAGCCGAGCAGCCCATGCCGAACCCGTAGAGAATTTGATATCCGATCCACTTGGGGCTCGGTGTGTCGATCCGCAGAGTTGTCAAGAGACCGGCGCCGATGCTCATCAAACATACCCCAAAGATGATAAACGGGGTGTAGTAGCCGAAACGTCTGGTCATGGCGCCGGTGAAGACCGAGGCGACGACGATGGAAAGGACCAGAGGGAGCAGGCGGATGCCGGACTGGACGGCGGAGACACCCTGGATGGCCTGGAACCAGATGGGAAGGTAGTAGACTGTGACTGGTTAGATGCTTGATAGTCGCGTGGATGTGGATTATTATCACAACGTACTGATGATCATGTTTTGCGCTCCGATACACGTTGTAGCAAAGACTCCAGCCACGATGCTGCGCTGCATGAAGATTCTCGGAGCGATGGTGGCTGTCTTGGGCAGAAAGATCTGAACCAAGACAAACCCGGCCAGTAGGATTACTGCCAGAACAAGCAGAGCAATGATTCTTCCCTCGTTCCACTACAATATGATATCAGAAAAGCTCAAGACAGACTCAGGATATTGATACACTTACGGAATAAGTCACACCACCCCATTGGAGAGCCAAAAGTAAGCAGACCGTGCCAGGGACAAGCAGAGCCGTTCCGTAAAAATCGAGCTGCGCCAGCTTTTCCTTGGACGACAACTTTGTCGTCTCCTGGTCTCCAATCTTCAAAAGGAAGAAGATGACGCAGGCAGCTATACCGCCAAAAGGAAGGTTGATGTAGAAGCACCATCGCCACGTAACCTTGGACGTGAAAGCGCCTCCCACCAGAGGTCCGAAGATGGAGGCAATACCAAAGACTGCTCCAAACATGCCTTGGTACAACGGACGCTTGTGGAGCGGCACAGAGTGCACGATTGTGACGATCTGGTGGGAAGTGCGTTGTCAGTAGCACAGCACGTATTCAAGAGCGCAGTGGCAGGGTAACTCACAACGCCTACAATGATACCTCCAGATCCTAAGCCTGAGATGGCGCGACCGACAATAAAGACGATGGAGCTGGGGGCCGCACCGCAAATGGCGGACCCGGCTTCGAAGAGGAAAATAGCAGTCAGGAATGTCCCCTTGACGCTGTAGAAGGTGTAGAGTTTTCCAAAGAGTAGTTGAAAGGCACATGTGACCAGCAGGTATGAAGAACCATACCAGCCAACATCATCGACAGAGCCAAACTCGTCTGTGATGGCTGGGATGGCGGTCGTCACAATCAGGCGGTCCTGGACGTAGTAAGTACCCAAGGATGGTTGAGGGGAGCTTTCTTAACGTACCAGGGCAACGAGAAACATGCTGATGAAGCTGGAGGTGAGTATTAGAGCCAGTCTCAGGCCCGAGGGATACTGCGTGTTGTCATTCTCATGCGATGCTTCTGCTGATGAGAGCTCTTTGGGCTCTGTTCCTGGGGCTGTTGACGTCGACAAGGAGTGCCGTGAAGAGTTTTGATCGGCCGCCTGACGAGCGAGATTCGACTCTTGGGTGTGTACTGCCATGGTGATGGTTGCCGACGAAAGAGCCTAGCATAGGCTGTTGTAGGGATTTTTGAGTGAACTTTGAAGAACTAATGATGCTGGATTATCAAACATGCTGACAATGCGAGGGGAGGAGGCCATTTATTGAAATCGAAAACACAGCAAAAACCATTGACATCTCTACTGAAGCCATCACAGCATGTAAAGAAGTCTCAAAGCTCTGTTGCATGATTGGGTAGGAGCCAGCCATCGAGTCTACTCGGGCCCGAAATGAACTAATGAGGCTAGGCTCGGGAGCGATATCACCATTCTGTGGATGGCCTGAGTCGCTTGCCATTCGTCAACACCAAGGGATGGCACGGCGTAATAGCGGACTTTACGATTGCAGCAAACACCGGCAGTGATTCCTCGAGTCCATCCTTTTCCTACAAGAGGTGTAGCGCTGATTCTCGGGCGCCGAAGGATTGCACCAATCCACATCCGAGGCCGATTTTGCCGACAGAATGTTCTCATAGTCACCCTCTCTTATGAACAGTCATCTAAACGACATCATTTCGAGCTCGACTTCGTCATCAGAGACTTACACGTCTCATCTTCACCCAAGCCCGAAAACGTCGAGTGCTACCAAGCATCCAGGTTCGTTAGGGACTCTATGCCTCCATCGCCGTCACCTCACAAGCCAGCATGCTCGAAATGTGCCCATCGCAAGGTCAAGTGCGACAAGGGCGAGCCTTGCTCAAACTGTCTAAAAGGCCAAGCTCAATGTGTTTACGAAGCACCTTCGCTACATAGGCGACCAAGGAAAAGGGCAGCCGACGAAGACCTACAGGCTCGTCTAGCCGTCTATGAGGACTTGATGCGCAAACACAACGTCGACTTTAGCCCTCCCAGCCAAACATGGGTTCAGTACAAGGTGGAAGCACAACCTGACGGCAGTGTTTCGACAAGCCTCGCGCCTTTTGCAACTGCTGCAACAAGGCCGAGTTCTGAGCAGCCATTGCCAGACAACATTACAAGATCACAGACGTTGAGGTGAGACGATCGTGTCTCCTTGTTATTCCGCAGACTAACGCCATAATCAGACCTCTGTGGTTTGACATCAGCCCTGAGGTGAGTAGTTCGCAGCCATCCTCTCCTTATCAGGGTATTGACACTGCCACGTTGACAGCTCAAGCACCCTCCCATCCAAGGCCTCTGCCATAAGAACGACCCTCTTCTTCATGCCATGCCGCCGCTTCATGTCATGTCCTCTGGGTCGTCGCCGGACCTCAACAGTCTTCACCCTGAACCGCGGCAGATCTTCCGATTGTGGCAAGTATTCATCGAGAAAGTCGCGCCGCTGCTCAAAATCGTCCACGTTCCGACCCTGCAGCAGCGCATCTTGGACGCGAGCTGGGACGTGGGCTCGGCGTCATCATCTCTGCGAGCGACCATGTTCGCCGTATACACCCAGTCCGTCACGGCCCTGTCTCCGGAAGAATGCCACGGCACGCTCAACGAGAGCAGAGAGACTCTCCTCACCCGCTACCGAACGGCGACGTTCCGCGCGCTGGTCGAGGCCGAGTTCCTCACAACGCGAGACTTTGAGGTGCTGACGGCACTGGTGCTCTTCCTCTTCGCCAACCCCACGTGCGACCTGACGACCACGCTCACCACGACGGCCATCAAGCTGGGCAAGAAGATGGGGCTTCACCGAAACAGCCACGATGCGACCCTGCCCTTCCTCGAGCAGGAGATGCGCGTCCGTCTGTGGTGGCAGCTCAACGGCCTCGAGGCGCGGAACCGCATGCTGAACGTGCCCGAGGCGAGAACGACGCCGTCCAAGACCGAGTTTGGCGATGTGCGAATGCCGCTGAACGTCAACGACGCAGACCTGCACCCCGAGATGACGGAAGCGCCGGTCGAACACAGCGGGCCGACGGAGATGATGGGCGTCATGATGAAGTACGAGGTCTTCAACTGGATGCGGTCGTCCCCGGCCGCCACGCAGGTGTTCGAGGCCATTGCCAAAGGACGAGGTAGGGATAAGCTGTCCATCGAGACGTACAACAAAGCACTCGGCGAGCTCGGGGCGCTCTTTGAGGACAAGTACTCCCGCCATCTGGACAGACGGATTCCCCTACACAACCTGACCTGGGCCATGGCGAGACTCATGCTGACGCGCATGCGGTTCAAGATGTGGCATCCAAAGATGTGGGGTGTCGGCGAGAGAGACGGTGTCATGAGCCAGGAAGACGGCGATGAGCTCTTTGAGCTGGCCGTGACATGGGCTGAGCTCATGGAAGAGGGCATGAACAGCAAGTTTGCGCTGCACCTCTTCATGCACATGATGTCCATGAACCACATCCGGCTGGACGCGTACATTTACATCATCAGCGACCTGCGGGAACGAACGTCTGGAGAGCGAGTGAGCCAGGCGTGGAAGATGGTTGAGAGATTCTACAACGACCATCCCGAGCTCATTGCCGATGGGAAAGACGGATTCATCGAGGCTCTGGGCCAGCTGACACTGCTAGCTTGGGAAAACAGGAGAAAAGAGCTTGTTATAGTGCAGGGCCATCAAGAAGCTGACGTGACGCCTCGGTTCATCGCAGCGCTGTGGGAGAAGAGGGACGAGGCAGAGGCAAAGGCGGGGCAGACGATAGACGCGCTCGACGGCGTGTGGTTGGCACCGGATGGAAACCTGGACTGGGATCAGTGGAGTGCCTTCTTGACTTTCTGAAGATGACAATGGTGATGGCTGAACTTTGAGGGTTGTCTAAACCAGTGTTCAACATTCCATGTGGCATATTGATGTACCTTAGTAGTTGCCAATCGTCGAAAAGACGACGTCACGACAATAGTAACGCCATTGATTTCAACACACGGTGAATCGATACAGATAGAGAGGCTGTCAAGAGATCCTAGGCAAACATGATAAGCATTCGTGACTTGACGAGCCATCATGTTACGCTGTTACTTGTCATGGCTCACTCGCACCCAGCGTTTAGCGTAGGCGGACGATTTACCCTCTCACTCACGATAGAGACAATTCACTGATAATAAGGTAGTACTTGAAGCTAGGTAGAGACCAGAACGTGGCCAGGCCAAGTCCGAAAGGCTGCCAGGCCATTCGCACGAAAACAAGAACGGCCGGATACGAGGGAGGTTGGAGTTCCATCACAGATCCAAGTGTCCTGACGAAGCAACACGATCTTTATAGCACCATTTCCCACGATGAGACGAACCGAGAGCTGCCACCAGTCAGCGACACACTCGGCGAGCCCCTGGTCACCCCGCAAACACGATCTCTTCGACCTCCCTGGACAGGGAACGCGTCGATCGCTCCAGCGACCCTCATTCGCTGACTCACGGCAGTCCATCTCGGGATAGGCATTCCTCCCGTCTCCTCCGCATAGTGTAGACCCTACCCTTGTCTTCCCCCGCTCCCGTGGCCCAACACCGCCTCCTCACGATCGTCAACCGGCCTGCTGTTAGTGCGCCTCGACATGTCTAGCCCAGCGAAAGTTGACCCAGGCTTGCCAGGACGAGTCAGAAAAGTCCCATGTTTCCCGTCGGCCGTGGCTCCATCTCCAGGGTACACGTCCAATATCTGTACGGATAAGTAAAGCCTACTAATCGCGTTGCAAGGACCGGGAACACAGCACAACGAGCGGACAGGGCGAAGCTGAAGACCCCCCAACAGAACCATGTGCAGCCGTAATTAGCTCGTCCGGCCAAAGAATCAGTCAGACCCCATTGGCCAACCGTTCCGTGACATCCCCATTCACATCCAAGACATGCATCGCAACGACAGGAAGCTCCACGCTTGGCTGCGCGGGCACTGCAACGCGACACATAGGCGACACAAGGAAGAAGCATCGCCAAACGGCATCTTCCCCGCACCCGATGGTCCGTCAGTGTTGTACTCGTGCTCAATGTGTACTATGTAGGGCAGATGGACGGTCCCAAGTCCACCTCTGTGCGGCCATGTACTCGGCCAGAGGTGTGGGCGAAAGGAGATCAGCGCGCGGAAGCAGAGCGGAATCCGTCGTCTCTATTTCAGCTGGGCGTGCGTCTGCAACGCCTGCTCAGGCTCATGTGGCGTATATAACTCGCAGTCCCGTGTTGCGCGAGCATGTCACGATCATCTCCTCGACCCTTGTTTCGTAGGCTGAACCTCTCTTCTCCTGTCAACCACTGCCATCATGCCCATCTACAGCAAGCTGGCCGAGGACATCGACGAGGTTGATGTCATCATCGCAGGAGGTCTGATCCTCTCCAGCTTTCTCGGGGCGTGAACATCAGCTGACAATGACCAGGAGGAACCGCAGCCTGTGTCCTGGCTAGCCGACTAGCCTCGACCGCTCCGGACCTCTCGATCCTCGTCATCGAGGGCGGCACCAACAACCGCAATGTTCCCAACGTCGTTCACCCCGCCTTCTTCCTGGACCATCTCGCCCCGGACAGCAAGACGGCAATCTTCTACCAGGGCAGGAAATCGGAGCAATTGGCAGGTCGGAGCCCCATCGTGCCAGCCGGGGGCATCCTCGGCGGCGGTTCTTCCATCAACTTTATGCTGTGAGTTGGCCTGTCTCCTGTAACTCACATCGTCCCATGTCTACCGCCCTGTCGGATAATGTTATCCTGTGTATCTGGATTGGGGTTCGTCGGCTGGACTCCAAAGTCCGACTCTCATATATCGCACTCGAGGTTCCGAAACTGACGAACCATGCCGTGTCCAGCTACACCCGCGCCCAAAAGTCCGACTTTGATTCCTGGAAGACGCCGGGCTGGTCGTCCGACGACCTTCGACCGTACCTCAACCGCTTCGAGACGTACCATGGCGACGGCGAGGCATCTCACCACGGCAAGTCCGGCCCGATCCACATCTCATCCGGAGGCTTCCGCGTCCCGGACGCCGAAAACGACATTCTCGCGGCCGCGGAGCAGACAGGCTACTCCGAGATTCGGGATCTGCAGAACCTCGACGAAAACAACGGGTACGAGCGCTGGATGCGCTATGTCTCGCCCGAAGGGAAGAGGCAAGACGCGGCGCACACTTTCCTCCACCCCCTCCTCGAAGATGGGAACCATCCCAATCTGCACGTCCTCGTCGAGAGCAAAGTCGTCCGCGTGCTGTTCGACGAGCACAAGCGTGCGGTAGGAGCCGAGTACACGCCGAACCCGGACTACCAGGCCGTTCTCAACACGACAAGGCATCCCGTCAAGACGGTCAAGGCGAGGAAACTGGTGGTGGTCTCGTGTGGTGCCTGCGGAACGCCAGCTGTTCTCGAGCGATCCGGTCTCGGCGACAAGAGTGTTCTCGAAAAGGTCGGCGTGCCGCTCGTTGCAGACCTGCCCGGCGTGGGACACGACTACCAGGACCATCACCTCATCCTGTACCCGTTCAAGACGGCCCTCAAACCTGATGAGACGCTGGACGAGATCTTCAGCGGTCGCATCAGCCACGAGGACGCGATAGCCCAGAAGCACAAGATGCTCGGCTGGAACGGCGTAGACATTTGCAGCAAGATCCGGCCGACGGAAGACGAGGTCGACAAGTTGGGTCCCGAGTTTCGTCGAGCGTGGGATAGGGACTTCAAGAACGATCCCAACAGACCACTGATGCTCTCGGGATTCCTGCACGGGTGAGGACTTCCCCCCTCCCTCTACAACGACGAAAAGCGAGTCCAAAGTTGCTGACCAGCGTACAGATTCCTGGGCGACCACTCGGCGATCCCGGCAGGCCAATTCACGACCGGCGCAAACTACACGGCGTACCCTTACTCCCGCGGCAGCATCCACATCACCGGCCCCTCCGTCACGGACCCCCTCGACTTCGACACGGGCTACTTCTCGGACCCGGGCGACGTCGACCTCAAGAAGCAGGTGTGGGCCTACAAGCACATGCGCGAGGTGGCCCGCCGCACCGCCCTCTACCGCGGCGAGGTTGCCGGCGGCCACCCGGCCTTCGCGGCCACCTCCCGCGCGGCGCTGGTCGACGACGTCGCGGCCGACGCGCACAAGACCGTGCGCAACCTGGAGTACTCCGACGAGGACGGCAAGGCCATCGAGCGGTTCCTGCGGGAGAATGTCAACACGACGTGGCACTCGCTCGGCACGACCAAGATGGCGCCGCGGGGCGACAGGGGCGTGGTGGACTCCTCGCTGAGCGTGTACGGCGTGGAGAGGCTGAAGATTGTGGACCTGGGCATCGCGCCGGAGAACGTGGGAGCCAACACGAACAACACGGCCTTGGTTATTGGCGAGAAGGCGGCGGATATCATTGCCAAGGAGCTGGGTGTTGCGATTCCTCCGAAGCTGTAGACGGGCGGTAAGGAGGGTGATTATGCGTATCGACATTCACCAGCATAGCGAATCATGAATATTTACAACTGACAGGAAACACCCAGTTTGCTCATCACCACGGTGGCTCAATCCACGTGCTCTGTTTCCTGTGACCCTGGAAGTGATGTTTCTGATGCGTATCTTTGGCAATCTAAACCTAACACGATCGTAGACATCAACGGGCTCCAGCTTTGTTGCCGAAGTGGTATGCTTCTGCACCCCGAAGCGACAGACATGCCATGCTGACTCAACAAAGACTTTGGTAGAAACTTCACGTCGAACCTCGTACAACATAATGTCGCTGGTAGGTCGTGGCAAACGTTGATCACCCGGACAGAAATCTCAACAGACGACGGCAGACTTCACAAAGAAAGGTGAAAAGAGGGGTATTGCCAGGCCTCAGCAGGACGACATACTCGTACACAGCCCAACGAGACCGCGCTGACGACACCTCGGAAGGATTCGAATGCTTCTGACAATCGGAGGATCCCATCTCACATCCAGCACCAAAGTGACACCAACCTCTGCTTCTCCCATCAAACTGCCTTGGCGTTGCCAGGCTGCGGTCGTAACACGATGTGACGGCCCCGAATGCGTCCCACTCAACCCCGCAACGAGCTGCGATCTCCCGTCCACCACGCAGCGTTGCCCAAGACGGGTATGTCAGCCTCCTTTTGACCTCTTCGCAACGGCGGCCACGCGGTCAGCGGCACCGAGAGGCGTTGGGCTGATGGGTGCCGCTCTGCTTCCATATTTGGCAACTGAAAGATTCCTCCCAGGTGAGACAAGACCCCAACTGGGCCTCGAGCTTGTAGACTTGACGAGAATCCCGTACAGGTTTTCTACCGATGTTGTATTGCTGTTGTGGGCTGGAATCCGGGATATATGAGAACCCAAGACATCCCATCAGAGTACATTCCTCGACCTCGTCGAACCACCTCCTTTATCAACACCATCACTCAACTTCAAAAACGTTCTATTCTCTCTCTTCTTCGCCTGGAGAGAGTAATCACACATAGACACGTCAAAATGCGCCCCAACATCTTCCTCATCGCCGTCAGCGCATCCCTCACCACCGCAACATCGCTGTACCCATCCGTTCCTCTAGGAACAGGAGCCCCCTCAACTCTCGTCCCCGTCGCTACCTCTCGGCCCGCTTCCTCACCCTCTTCAAGTGTCCCCGGCTCCCCAGACCAGAGCACGAGCTCGTCGGCGCTCACGACCGTCACCGTGACGTCCAAGATCCCCACCACGAGAACGATCCATCTCATCCCGAAACCGAGCAAGACCAACTCGTACAACTACTGCGGCGGTCTCGTCCTGCCCACGCCCAAAGCGTGCACCACGGGGCAGATCTGCATCAACGACCCCTGGGGCCCGAGCTGCGGGACGGCGTGCGACGCGCCGGGAATCTGTATCGAGCCGGTCCAGTGCGGAGGGTTCATCGGCGCGGCGTGTCCCGACGGCAAGTGGTGCATCGACGACCCGCGGGACGACTGCGACCCGAAGAATGGAGGCGCGGACTGTATCGGCCTCTGCGTTTGAGGTGGCGGAAGTAATGGTATGACAGGTCGGGCTGTGGGCTGGTGATTATCTACAAGACTTAATGTTTCCTTTGTTCGCGACGTTGGCTCGGGTGTACAAATACCGGGCTGTCTATGTCTAATCTCGGTGTATAATATGGACGAAGGTGAGCTCACCAAAGGTGAGCGGGGAGGTATCACGGTGGGCCCCGGTGAGGGTCGGTCTGGGCGAGAAATCTGGAAGGCAGGACCCCAGGTGAGGTCGGGCCGTTCGCCCTTTCTTCGTTCAAGACACGCATCATTACCTTATCTTAGATTTAGCCCTCCAGGTTGCTGTCAAGTACCCCCTACCTGGGTGGGCGCCCAGCAGCCTGAATAAACCAAAATCTTGCATCCAGACTCAGAATGTACCTAAACAAATCCTCTCGTGCCATCACCATCTCCGTCTGGACCACACACCTCCTGAATATCTTTATTATCCACCATACGCAGCTCTTCGTATGCAAGAATGTGCAAAACCATATCCCAGAAGAGCACGTTATGCCATCATGTCGTTTACACATTCGCGCCATGCGACAAGGCCCTGCTCAACTTCGACACCGGCGGCATCGAGGCGTGCAATGACGACGAGCAGTACGTCGCCCTGCAGACCCGCGGCTTCTGCGACCTCAGGTGCCCTTATTTTCGTTGGAAAATGTTGTGGATGTGCTGCTGCTGCAACCAGCCAAATCAACGCCACCCATACTGCGTTCACAAAGACTGCGGACACATTATTTGCCCCGAATGCGAACCCGGTGAGGCTCATAGACCTCAAGGTGGGAGAAGAAAATTGGACTGACGTCCGCTCCAGCCCAGCGCCCCCCTCGAACAGCGCCCGTTAGAAGTCCGGCATCCGAGGACGCGGTGGTCTTGGTACCGACATCGCCGCCGGCGAAATCATCTCCTGTGAACAAGTCTGTCGAGAAGAGGGTGGAGGGTCAAAGGCCGTCATTTGCTCGTGAGCGTGCGCCGCCGCCTCGACGATTTCGGCCGTTGCCAAGGATACCCGTTTATGACGATTCCGTCAAGGATTGGGTCTAAGAAAGAAGCAACAACCACACCCATCCAAGGAGAACGTGAAAGACTCGTCATCGGCAAGGTGCAACGGGAAAGCCTGGATTTGGAAGCAGGAGAAGTGGCGAATCAGGGACATCATGCGCCCGTCTGTTGCGTCTGGGATTTAAACGATCTATATGTCATGGCTCTAGGAATATGAAGCGGACGAAATGAAATAAAAAGCGAGAGCAGCCTTCACTTGCCGCCTGAGAAGGAGACGACAGCCCACTTGCCGCTCCATGCCCATTTGCGCGCGCCGGAGTCGCCGCCACCGTCGGGGAGGGCGCGCAGCTTTTCGTCCTCTCCAGCCTTGAGTCCGACGACTACGTCGGCCTTGCAAGTGCGGAGAGCGAGAATGTTCAGCCCGGAGCCGGGTCCGAGGTTCTTGAGCGCCTCCGTAAAGGGCGTAGCGGCGTCCCAGTCGGACTGCAGTAATGTTAGCACCCGCTCAAGTCCAAGTCATGTACCACAAGAGTAACTTACATCACCCGTCAGCTTGCGGTAGTTGAGATCGCCCTTGAAGATGACCACCTCGCTCTGCTTGAGATCCTCGTACAGGTCCTTGGCCTCCTCGGGCAACTGCCAGAAGGGACCGGGGTGCGTCCAGTACCGGTTGGGTCTCAAAATCAACTGCCCCTCTGCGTGAAACTGGCTCCACTCCTGGAACAAGAAGGCCAGGTTGCTCTCGTCCGTGCTCGACAGGGGCTCCGGCGTCTTGTTCTGCAACTGCTCGTCCTCGGATGGCGTCTCGTAGAAGGGTTTGGGCTGGGCGATGGCGCTGAGGAGCTGGGCAAAGTCGCCCGGGAGAACGTCGGAGACGAACCAGGGAATCGACTTGGGGTGCAGGACGACTGTTGTCGCAAGCCCCGCCGACAGGAGGTAGCCTGCGAGAATGAGGTCGACGTAGAGCTCGAAGCCGGCGTTGTCCAGCACGATGTCGATGCGACGGTCCTTCTTGCCCTCGGCCTTGGCCTTCTTCAGCAGCTCGTAAACGGCGGGGAGGTCGTTGGCGATGATGTTCTTCTCGGACGCCTTGCGAGCTTCGGAGCCCTGCAGCTTCTGGATGTCCTCGTACGTCAAGCTCGTCAACAGAGAGAGGTCGGTCGCGTTGCCCCAGAGGCAAATCTCGCACATCTCGGTAAAGAGAATCTTCTCGGCCTCCTCATCCTTGGCGGCATCCTTGTTACTTCGGATCTGCTCGACCAACTCCTTGTACTTGGAAGCGAGCTCGACGACGGCGGGGCGAGAGGAGCGGAAGGTGCTGATCTTCTGGCGGGCGAAGATGTCGTAACTCTTCCAGTGGGTAGACTGAGCGAAGTAGGTGCTGATGCGTCTGTTGCGGAGGTCAGCACTACTCCAGCTTGACTCGTGGCTGGGGGCTTCCTGACCTGAAGAGGTAGCACTCGGCGTACAGCCAGGGCACGTTAAGCCATGTCGGGTTGCCGAGTTTCTTCAAATCTTCGTTGTAAATGGCCACATCGGGGTGACCGTCGTCCTCAATCGGCCTGGGAGAGTCAGCATCGCCGCAGCTGATCGTGCGTGGGATCCATATCTGGGTGCGTACGTCAACTCACGATCGTGCTGGACCTCGTACTTGAGGCGCGCGATGCGCTCAACAATTTTCTTGCCTTCGTCCGCCTTTTCTGCGTCGGTCGTCGCGGCAACGGAGCGGTATATGTCGTCAATGGCCTGGGTCTTTTCCAACATGTCAGCCAAACGTACCACTGCACCAATGGCGGGGGAACTCACGATAATCACAGGCCAGCGATCGCGGGCGGTGACCCAGCCAAAAGACGTCTTGTCGCCGGTGGAATACGGAGCTGCGGGCGCGGATTAGCATGGCTTCGGCGAGGTCTTTCGGTCATGGCAAGCAGTACTGGGCATCCTGAGCGTGGCAATAATGCGTCAAAGAACAGATATGGCGGAGGAAAGAGAGACAGAAAAAGTGCAGCAACAAATTGCCGCCTCGTGTCTTTGAGTCAACAATTACTACGGTCTGCGACAAGCTCCCCTGGCAAGATGGTGGGGCAGAAACGAGGGGCACAATCGGCTACATGCATAATAAGGGACGTGACGTAAGGCTTATGTTTCATATAGATATATCAGTCTACAGGGTGTTCTCTACTAGCGGGGTTATGTAAGTAGTCAGGTGCAGTAACGTTATCGTCAAATCGATTGCGTTATCAAATTAAAGGCCCTCCAGAGTCGTGGTACTTTTCACGTCAACACCAAACATCCAGCTACAGTTGCGGCTTTCTTTAGCGAACCAACAATGGACGCAGACAGACGAGTCCTGCGTCTACATGTGAGTTGTTACGCAAGTAACACGATGTTGGTAAGGCGATAAATACATCTAATGGCGAGTGGCATCTGCGCACAATGCTCGAAGACTCCCTCTGGCCAACATTCGCACGGGTTCGCGGCATTATTTGGCTCTTTGAAGAGCGCGTACGCTGAGATCAGGTTCTAACCAGACGGTGAAGAAAAGAAACGCAGTGCGATGCCCTCGACTGTTCACCGCAGCAGCCAGGCGTTTGCAGTACTGGTCGTTCGTCACCAACCACTACGCCATTACGCGAATCAAGTCTCTGTTCAACGCATGCTCATCAACCCAGAAGAAATAGCAATCCAAGATGCTTGTAAAGCATCTATGAAAAGTTGCAGACCGCCCAAGAAAGCATGCTTTGAGACGGAAACCCAAACGTCATGGGCTTGGCATTCTATTGCACACTCAAAAGTGGACAGGCCTGACACGCCCTGGTCGTTGCACACACGATGCGCCGGTTCCATACCTGATTTACGCTCCTGTAAGTTTACAACTTCTATCTAGCGCTGTCCAACTTTGTTTGATATCGTCGGACCTTATAGTTACCAGGGCCTATTTGATTCGGGGAAACCCTCTTGGCCTAGTTGATACCTTTGCAGAGACGACTACTTCAAGCGCGCGACGTGACAACGGGAACCCATCGCTCAGTACGTACTTCGCCCGTCGGCACTTTGAGTACGTGCCTGTCGCCATGGAGCGACTCGAATCGAGGTAACTGTCTATTGGCGCCTGACCCATAGTCGCATTGAGGCCCTCGTGGAGCCCCAAGACTTGGCTCACCGGAGCCGCCAAGCTACCGGCACCTTCCCAGCATGTAAATCTGGTGATGTTTGACCTGTGGCACGTTCTTGACCCGTGGGACATGTGCTCTACGAATGTTGTAGCTCTGCGTGCACTACGTGTCTTTGAAAGCCTGGCTGCCAGGATGGACAGAAGATGGAGGGAATTCCCACTTATACTGGACGTCCAGTGTGCACGAATCAGATCTTTGAGGCATATGGTCATCATTGTGGCGACTTTCGAAAGCAAGAATAGGATCGCAAGTGTCTTTTCGAGCTTGGAAGCACAGCATCACAGGTTGTCAACATTGGCTCTGCGATTTCATCCGCAACTGGGCCGTGATCTCTTTACGCAGAATACGCCACAAGCAAGCGCCGCTAGGGACCGCCGTCGCCTTGATTTCCCGTTTTTCTATCCGTGTTGTCTTCGCTCTGCCCATCACAGACGGAGATGGCCGAAGGAGCTTTTCCGCACTTCGTGACGAACGATGATTATTGATATGGAGACTTCGGTTGTTTTACTTGCTAGAATTTTGAGCTTTCTTTTATTGCTCAAAGTCTATTGTGATTGACGCATAACGTTAGAGCTTTGTTGCAACGCTAGTTTATTACTTCATGTCTAGCAACGTGCGCTATTGGTCTCAGGCGAGAAAGTCAAACTGCCAGCAAACTGTGGAAATGTACGGATACGCGCCAGATCATTTCCCTTTGCAGCATTGGAAAAGTACATTGACGTTAACGGTACGGAGTAGTTCAGCAGTCGTATCAGTAATCTGGCACGGCTTTCTCTAATGGGACTAAACGGTACCGAAACGGACACTTCTGATCTTGTTGCCCCTGGTTATACAATTCTCTCGGTAGAGGCTCTCAACCTTTGACTTAATTAGTGCCTTGTCTGCTATTGGAGCACACACGGTTACACCGAAAGTCCAACATTTGGAGCAATCGAGGGAGATGAGCGCCGCCAGTTCCACTTTTTGCCTAGTGGAAAGCTTTGAAGCGTTGGCGAGTGCCGATTACCAGCACAAAGAGTTTTTCTCAGTGAGAAAATAGCATTACAAGACTCGTGATGGACTTTCAGAATCGGTCAGAAATGGAAAACATTTCCCGAGAGTCTTGGCTCAATGCGGGCTCACCGAAACATCATACAGGTAGTCCAGGAGTCCTCCGAGTAGTAGAAACAGAGCAAGACCTCGGGCTCGCTCATAAAAGCTGTCATCGCCGCTACGACGTCCAGAGTTTCCATAGACAACTCTAGTATCCCTATCAATTCGCAGGTTCCACCATGGCAATGGCGTTCCAGGCCCTTTACAACTTCATCCTCCTTAGCCTCGTCTTTACATGCTCTCTACGAGCCTTCGCGGTGGTACTGCCTCGCCATGAAGGTGAAGTAGCTCCGCCCCTACCAGAAGCCAAGTCGCTGGAAGCCCGGGCACGAAAGGCCGTTCCATCGGCTGCTTCACTGGGCTGTTCCATCTCAGCACACGACGGCGCCTGGAAAAAGCTCGAACATCACTACGGCGGGAGGGTCGACTTCAAGATGGTTGCAAAGGCCGACGACGACGACGAGACCCTTTTCGTTAAGCAGGTGCAGCAGTCCAACCAGAACGCGCGAAGTATCAGAGCACGCGAGGCACTTGTTGCTTTCTGGAAAGAGGAGTCGCGATACGCGCCAAAGTATTTGCGCCACATCAGTAAGTTGACTGCCGGTTTGCATTCGAGTCGTTTCAAAGTGTGGCATTCTGACGCGTCGGCAGAATACCTAGAGGTTATCCACGATCCGACTCGGAGCGCCACCGAGGAGGTTCTCCTTGAGTGGGAGCCCGACTGCTCGGACAAGTGGTGCAGAGTGCCGTGGTCTAGCGAAGATGCTTTCAAGTATCTGATCGATCACTCCCCGTTCGCAAAGGGTGCGAACTATATCCCAGACGAGTATGAGGACTTTGCCAGGCTCTATGTTTCTTCATTCGATTTCGCGGATCCTGCCGAGCACACGGCGAAGGAGATGTGGTTCCGCGTGAACTTCAAGAGTTACGATGACCAATGAGACCGGTGTAATACACATACATAGACATAATGGTAATGCTATGCAGACTATCCCGCAGTCATTGTAGACTGGTAAACCCGAATGACAGGCGTGGGAAGGTTATGCTTTGCATAGTGGTTCTGCGGAACAAGCCTGATTGCCCAAGGGATCCCGGGAAACGCCGATGGCCGAGTTCATCTCAGTCTTGATGCAGACAGCGATGTACAAGTACAACGTAGGATCACACAACTATCCCAAGTCCCCGCCTGGGCTCATGACTGAATAGTTGTGCGTACATAGTAAGTGAAGGCCAGTCAGCCCTTGGTTTGGGTCCTGCTAGGATGTCAAGACTTGGAAATCCAGACTTGGGAACTCGAGGAAGAGCTCTAGCCTCTCGGCGTGTTGGAGTCCTTAGTCAAACGTCGGCGACTTCCAGGGGTTCCATGACTTATCTGCTGCAGTAGTTCATAAACCGTGATTATTAATACAGCGCGTCTGGATTCGGCGAAAGGTGGATGATTGGGTAATAGCGCGATTCTCAAGGTCTTCGCCAAGGTTGCGGCTCAATTTGGCTTTGCTCGACTCGAAGACGGACGAGCGAATATCCCTGGACAGGTGCGGCATCTCCTGTTGACCACCTCGTAACAACGTGGCGGCCATGCCAACCTCGAGCTCGAACCCAGCCTAACCCATGGCAAGCTTGGAGTCTTCAAAACGTCAGGCCGACAACCGGCCATCTGCCCGGGACCATCAAAAGGGCCGAATGCCCGCGTTTAAGAACTGCAGATGTGGATTTTCCCCTCACATTCCCTTTTTCTTTCCATCCCCAGCTTCATGCAGACAGAAGGCCAGCGGGATCTCCAGTAGCCAAAATCCCCACGACCAGATCCCCATGGGCCACGCCAAAGAGGTATGATGACTGCCTAGTCACCAACGGTCTCGTCTCTCGCCATCAGCAGGGTGGCTACGATTTCTGTTTTGATCCACAGCTCGGCCAACTTCCGCTTCCGTCGCTAGCCCCGGGGGTTTTAGCCGACGGCCTTCCAGCAGTCTCTCAGGATTCGTTCAAGGATCGAGGCACACGCTCGTCAAATTTTCTCTCTGCAGCCCGCTGCGGGGGTGGACCGCCAAATCGTATGGTTCCAGACCATGCCGCGTTTGCGGGTGGGCGGGGTGCGGAGATGTTTATTACTACGTGTACGGAGTCCAGGTCCATACACTACGGGAGATGACGGGATTCAGAGCCGTATGTGAAGGACAATGTTGGTCCAGGATGTTCTCTCTGCTCTTCTAGGTCTAGGAGAAGCTGCCGAAGAGTTCTCACATGTTGGAGATGCCTTGACGGTTCTGCCAGGGCAAGTTTTATGGCCCGTTGCTCCGGACTCTTGACTCGGTACACGCATCCGTGTTTCTGGCCAAAGACTGCCGAACCTGGGGGATCAGCGCCAAGTGGGCAAGCCGCTGACTCCCGTGGCCAGATCTGGTCAAAATAAGCACCGATATGCCAGATCCCTCATCCTTCTGAAGCAGCCCCAGTACGAACTCGCGTGTCCCTTGTCAGACCGCCGAGGTAGGGAGTTCTTAGCGTCGACGTCGCGGCAATAAGTAGCCATGGCAGTCCGTCCCGTCTCTTGAGGTCGTCACCGTATGCCACCGGCTTCCATCCCGCGGTTGTTCCCTCTTCACGGCCACGAGAAGCCACCCATCTCGACCCGTCCTCGCCAGGCTTCCTTCAAATATGGCCGTCCAAGAAATGTCCGCTGCCCAGGCGCGGACCCAGCTGGCCTACGAGAACCGCTGGAAGACCATCGCTTCGAATCCCAAGATCGTCGTCATTGCTCTCTTTGCATCGTAGGAAACCCCACACCGTCCACGGAATACGAATCTCCCATGCTAACGCGAGAGAAGCTTCGGTGGCTTCGAGTATGGCTATCAGCAGGGCGTCCTCGGCCAATCGCTCGTCATGACCCGGTTCATGGACAACTTCCCTTCCGTCGTCGAGTCCTCGAGCGCCACCGGCTGGCTGACGTCCATCCTGCAGCTCGGCGGCATCCTGGGCTCCGTCAGCGCCGGCGTCTTTGGCGAGGTCTTCTCCCGAAAGTACACCATGTTCTCCGCCTGTCTCTGGGTCATCCTCGGCAGCTACCTGTACACGGGCGCGAGCTACCACAAGCCCGAGCTCCTCTACGCCGGCCGCTTCTTCACCGGCCTGGGCGTCGGGACCTTCAGCGGCGTCGGGCCCCTCTACAACGCCGAGCTGGCCGCCCCCGAGATGCGCGGCTTCATCGTCTCCTTTTACCAGTTCGCCACCATCCTCGGCATCATGCTGAGTTTCTGGATCGGCTACGGCAGCAACTACATTGGCGGCATCGGCGAGACCCAGTCCGACCTCGCGTGGAAGCTCCCGTCCTACATCCAGGGCATCCCCGCCGTCCTGCTCGCCCTCGGCATCTGGTGGCTGCCCTTCTCGCCCCGCTGGCTCGTCAAGCAGGGCCGCGACGAGGAGGCCGTCAGGACCATCGCCTACCTCCGCAAGCTGCCCGAGGACAGCGACCTGGTGCTGGTCGAGTTCAAGGAGATCAAGGCCGAGGCCCTCTTTGAGCAGCGCGCGTTCCAAAAGGCCTTTCCTCAGTTGGCCGAGAGGGAAAAGACCAGCGTGTGGGCGCGCGAGTTTGCGCAGTACTGGCAGATCCTGCGGTCGTGGGACAACTTCAAGCGTGTCTCGACCGCGTGGCTCGTCATGTTCTGGCAGCAATGGTCAGTCGAGTGTCGTTTCGTGGTGGTGCGTCTACAGCCTACTGACAGGTGGTCAGGTCTGGCATTGACGCCATCATCTACTACGCTTCCAACATCTTCCAAAGCCTTGGTCTGACGGGCGGAACCACCTCTCTCCTGGCCACCGGCGTGACTGGCTGTGTCTTCATGTAAGTTGGCACTCGTCTCATCGCAGACTTCAGGGTCGGAACAATCGCTGACGGTAACAGGGTCGCCACTCTCCCCGCCATGGCCATCATCGACAAGGTCGGCCGCAAGCCCATCCTCATCGTCAGCTCCATCGTCATGTTAATCTCCATGGTCATCCCCGCCATCATCGTCGCCAAGTTCAGCCACGACTGGCCAAACCACGCTGTCGAGGGCTGGGTTGCCGTTGCCTTCATTTGGATCTACGTAAGTCCTCCGCTCCTTGCCGCACGCAAACGTGTTGCCAACTCCATACCAAATAGATTGCGGGTTTCGGCGCCGGCTGGGGCCCCGTCTCCTGGACGCTGGTCAGTGAGATCTTCCCTCTCTCGATCCGTGCCAAGGGTGCTTCCATCGGAGCCTCCAGCAACTGGGTAAGTCAAATAACGAGCCGCTGTTGACCGTCATCACTCCTGCTAACAGTCCACCAGCTCAACAACTTCGCCGTCGCCTTTTACGTGCCGTCCATGCTCGAGACCTGGAAGTGGGGGACCTATCTCTTCTTCGCCGTGTTCCTCGGTGCCGGCATCATCTGGGTCTGGTTCTGCCTCCCCGAGACCAAGGGCGCCACCCTCGAGGAGATGGACCGCGTTTTCGGCAGCAACACCGGTGCCGAAGACAGCATCATGCTTCAGCAGGCTAGGCGCGACGTCGGCTTGACCGAGGATCTGGAGGACGGCGCCATTGTGGCGGAGAAGAAGGGTCTCCACGAGCAACACGAGTCTGTTTGAGTCCGAGGTCACTATGCAGACGATTCTGCTTCCCTTGAAGCCCGATACCCAACCACACCGTGACACGGCCATGGACACAGTAGACTCTAGAGGCTATTTGCCACATACATAATAACAATACCCTTGTCAAATCTGCATACCGTCTTTGTATTCCCGTCCCCTGCTCTCTTGAATGTCGATGAGCGCCCCCTTGCTGATGATGGTACACTGCTGATTTCAGCATGTTTGTCGGACCTTGTTTTTCAGTTACACCGTAAAGTCAAAGACTCCGAGACTGTGGGTTGTCTTTGGAGACGCACTTTGTTTCCATGTGCAGAAGCGATCCCTTTGCTCGGTGCAACATACCATCTTTGTCTCCTGCGTAACTGTGATACTTACAGCTTTCAGACGCAAGCTCAATAGACAGTGCTTGAAATAGTTCAGTGATCTTGAAGCAGAATCGTCTGTATAATACTGACGCGCCTGGCCAACCCATGCGTCCCAGCTTCCTTGCCAAGCTGAGACGAAGAAGCCCAAAATGTTTTCTACCTTCTTTGACAAGCATCAACCACCTTCGACATCGTCAGTCCTGCCACGTCAACTTGATCCCATCAAGACCTGGCTCGCCCATTCGTCTCTCCATGACCTCGCGCCTGTGTTGCTTCTCCTATCCTCTTTCTGTCTTGTCACCGCGGCTCTTCACTTCCCGCCGAGATACCATCGCCTCTTTCTCCTGCCAACATGGTCACTTGCGGTCCTCTCGATAGCATCTCTCAACGAAGCCAACGCGGCGGCCTTTCCGCTAGGTCTCAACCAGTTCGTTGGAATCACCGGCTTCATCCACGCGCTCAGACTGCCGATAGTCCTCCTTTTCGAAAGCCACTCCATCGCCCCGGGGCCTCGGCCAAGTTTTCTAAATCGCTTCAGAAAAGCAAGAATCACTTGGCCGAGTCGACAAACTCTCTCGGCAGCTTGTCGGGTGTGGAACAACCCGCGCCACCTCACCTTTCGAAGACCGCCGCCTGGTGACGCCAAGCGGTCTGCCAGGCTTCGATTCGCGATGGGTCGAACACTCAAAGCGGCGTTAATCACGGCATTGAACCTGTTCGTGGCATCGCCAGTTTATGACAGGATTATTGCCAACACCAGCTCGTTGAAATTCCTGCCCTTCAGACACGCCATCATCAGGCCTGCACTATACCACGTCTTCGTGAGATGTGCGGGCCAGAAATGCCTCTACGAACCTCTTTCCATCAATCAGCTACTACTCCGTGCCGTGGTCAGCATCTCGTGGGTCTGGGAGAACTTTGTCTTTCTCGAGACGGCCCACTCCATCCTCGGCATCCTTTTCGTCTGCATTTTCAGACTCGATGACCCGGGGGATTGGCCGCCTCTCTTCAGGAGCGTCACCGAAGCGTGGACCGTCCGTCGCTTTTGGGGCGTGTTCTGGCATCGCATATCTTCGCCGACCTTTATGACCTGGTCACGCCTGCTCTTTCGCGGAAACCCGAAAACGGAGCTGGGCAAGGTCATGACGGCGTTTGGGGTGTTTCTCATTTCGGGAGTAATGCATAGCACGATGGCATGGAGAACCGGTATGGGCTTTGACATGGGGGATCTTTGGTTTTACTGTGTGAATTTCCTGGTTATATGGGTTGAGGTCTGTGTTTCGAAGTGGTGGAAGAAGCGGGTGAACGGCTGGCGGATGAGGGTCTTTTTGAGGCGTTCAAAATGGATGGCTCCGGTTGGGAGAGTGATGGGCTATGCGTGGGTTTACACGTGGTTCTTTTGGGCTGCTCCCAGGTGGTTATACCCGAAGCTGCTGAAGATGTAGCTTCGATGACGTTCGTGTACGATGGAGACAAATCGTTGATGTAGTAAATAGAGCCGTTGATTACACCTCAACCGAAAGGTTCGGACCAATGGAGCTATTGCTTTGGGTCTCACGATGGCACTTGGATAGGTACTGGATCATCGACGATCAGAAACTCGAACAGTGGTATCTATGCAGATCCGTTGGGATTGTGTACTATAAATCTTCCGTATATATCACACCCCACATGCTGTTGTAAACTCGTCTCTAGTAGACGTAGAAGACGGTAGTCTCGTCGCTGCTCGCTCTCAACTTTCTGTTGCGGCGCATCATGATGATTCTCGCGACCCAGGCCAGCATCGCAGTCGCCACACTAAAGGCAGCGCTGCTCGCCATGGCGATGACGTAGCGGGGCTCGTCGCTCTTTGGCCATACTACGGAGTAACTTGTCAGTATGACGGGGTGCTGTCGATGGCGCCGATACGGGAACTTACGGTACGGAGTCCAAATGAAGCTGATGTTCATGATCATGGTGACCATGCTGATGGCCACGGCCTTCTTCTCCTTGGTCTGTCCACACACGCTGCCGCACCATCCCAGAATCAAAGAGTTGACGCCATACGTGCCAATGGTGAAGATGCACATGGCGACGTAGCGGCCGGCCATGGAGTCGACAATGGGCGCGACGACGAAGCCAATGACGGCCACGGTCTTGGAGATGGTGATGTGCCAGGTGCGCTCGTTGAACTTGCCCGAAGACCAGGACACGGCGATGGTCACGGCGCCGGCGATGAGGTAGGGAGGGCAGGTCAGGACGAGAGTGAGGGTGGTGCCGAGGCCCAGAGTCTCGACGACGGTAGGGAACTGCCTCCGTGTAAGTTACCCCATCCTCGACTACGACTCTCGAGGAGTTTTACTCACAAAGTTCTTGAACCCGTTGGCGGCCAGGTGCATGTGCGCCATGAAACAAAAGATCCAGACCATGGGGTCCCTGGCCGCCTGCTTGAGACCGTTCAACGTGCTGGTCTCGCCCTTGTTGCCGACGGTGTCGAGTTCCATGCGGTTGTAGGCGAGATCGCGCTCCTCCTGGGTCAGCCACCTCGTGTTCTGGGGGAAGTCGGGCAGGAGGAAGAACCCGACGACGGCGATGACAAAAGTCACGGCGCCCTGGAGAATGAAGAGCCATTTCCAGCCGGCGATGCCTGCGAGGTCGTCCATGCCGTGGAAGATTCCGGCCGCGATCAGCCCGGCAAAGGCAGTGGCCAGGATGTTGCCCGTGTAGAGGATGGCGATGCGGGTGGCGACCTCCTTTCGGGTGTAGAAGAGGGAGAGGAGATAGACGGCGCCCGGGTAGTAGGGGGCTTCCGTCACACCGAGGAACTGATTGCGAGTATTAGCGATGGCCTCTCATCATGGCATCGTGATGACATACAAATCGGGTCAGGAGAAGACCGGTGAAGTCTTTGGCGACGGCGGTGAGAGCACTGACGACGGCCCAGAGCATCATCATGATTCCCTGTTGGCGAGATTAGCGTGAGAAAGTCACTAGGAATTTGTATCAGAGCATGTATACCATGTACCGACTCGGGCGGGTTCGAGTGAGGAACATGTTGGAAGGAATTTGGCCCCTGACATGTTGCGTTAGGAATGCTATGTTGTCTGCGAGGACGCCACGGCCGATGACTCACAAGATGTAGCCGACGAAAAGAATTGACACGCAAGTTTGATATTCTGATATTTGGTGTCAGGTTGATCGTGAAGGTCAGCGGGGCGGACTTGAAAGTTGGACGTACGGGTGCTGGTGAGGTTGAGGTCCTCCTCGAGATCGTTGAGGCGAGCCAGCGCAATGGCATTGCGATCGAGGTACTGTGACGACCCGGGTTAGAACAAATCAAAGTCTCGAAGGGTCGACTGGACTTACGTTCAGCCAGTACATGGACCACAGCATTGGCTACCTTTGTGTTAGCCCAGGGCTTCTCCTGATATCACGTTGAAAACGACTGACCATGATCCATCTGTCGAGCTTCTTAACCAGGGCGATTTCATTCGGGTCGGTCTTCTCATGAGCACCAGAGTAGTCGATCTTGCCATTGGTCTTGGGAATGGGCTTCTCGGGGTTCTCCTCCTCGAAGAACTGAGGCTCAATGTCCTTGCCCTTGTCATTGTTGGTGGAAGTCATGGTATATGTTGCCACCGCGCGCGAGATCACCTTCGGCAGAAGAATAACTGAAGAATCGTAAATATAGGACTGCTGTCTTCAGACTCGGAGCAACATGAGCACCAGCAGTTGAAGCTCGGGGGTGGAGGCTGTTATGTAGTTGTCCGAGATGGGGATGCGATGCCCAGACCTTGGGTTCGTGGAACCTCGAGGCACAAGGAGCTTGTCATCCCTTCCCACGCTGCCCTTCCATGTCGTGTTCGATATGAACCAAGGACAGGGGGGCTTGTGTCACTTTTGGGTCACCTACTCCTTGACCTCTCGTACGGAATACTCTGATAGACAGAGTTACGAACCCCGTATTTCTACAGAGTTCAATACCATGCAATACAAACGCCACGACCATAAGACACAAGCTCCCACCCTCATCCACCCAAGCAGAACTGCACGACTTTGTGTTTGCCAAGTCACGCCCGACATGTTCCGACAATCCAAGGAACCATTGGCCGCCCGCCCAGGCGGATGGTGATGGCATCCCTGGAAACGCCCGGGCGGGAGGGAGGCTGGCAGCATGTCACGTCGGCTAGCAGCTCTTCTCTTCTCAGCCGTCGGCAGGAGTGCTGACTGGTTGCGGATTGTGCAGGAGAAGGACGGGTCACCAAGACGACCAAGCGTGGATACCGTCACATTGCTTCTGGCCTCGGCATCTTGGCAGAGGATGGGCGATGATCCAGAGGGCAGTCTTGGGCGCCTTGGGGGTGCCTCATTCCCGTCGTAGTGTGTAGCAATGTAGACTGCCGGACGAGGATGTTGGAAAAGTCCCCGGAGGATTCGTGACGGTTGGGAGGAGAAGCGTCTTCTTGGCTCTGTGACGTGCTGACTCGCTTCATCCTGGCCAGCGTGAGCAAAACTACAGCTGTTCGTCCAGTGTGTAAGTGACAGTTAGCCAGGAGAAAAATTCACATCAGAATCAGACACCAGCCATCTCCCAGAGCGCCCGCATCTCGTCAGTGCACATCGTGGGCTGTGTCTGCTCCATCCGGGGTAAAGGGCGTCCAGCCTGCGGGGAGACCTCTTCATTGCAGGGTGTCCCGCAACGTTCCCCGCGATTCCTCGACCTCTTCCGGTCATTGTGGCCCCCGTCAGGTGCGTGCTTCTCCGTGAGGAGACGCAGCCATGGACGACATGGGAAGCGGTGGTGCCCCGACGGAGATGGTGTTCTAGATTCGACAACACCATCCATGGACCGCCGAGAGCCAAGCGCAGGCGGGTTCCAAGAAACTGGCGTCGCGCCAAGTACCGCCAACCAGTGCCAACCTTGTTTCAAGCTTAGCCAACGTGTTGAGCGAGGTGGTTTCCTCTCATCGCCTCGTCTGGGTTCCCTTGACGAAAGAGGCGTCGCCAGATGGCCTGCGGTGAGAGGTGAGAGGTGGGCCAGACCAGGACCTGTTCGACGTGGTTCGACCTTTACTCTTGGCGCGTCTGACCTGACTTGACTCTGTTGTTGGATCGGCAGTTGGCCGAGGATGAGAAGCTTTCTTGCGGGCATGGCGCGCTAGAAAGCTTTCCTCGCGCTAGAAGACGACGTCGAGTAACGCTAGAGCTTGGATAGATTCCTCGAATACATAGTAGGCGGCTTGGAGAGGCTCGCGACGACTTCCTCGTGTACACCGTGATCCCTCCTCGTCGATGGGTTAGACTTGTAGTCCCGCAGCTGCAGAAACGAACAGGCAGGGGACTCGCATATTTCACCGTACGAGGACCACATGGGATGGGCCTTCAAGTAGTATGGGGTCTGGGGTAGTGGGACTGCTTCCAGCTTCCAGCCTTGACTCGGGAGCAAAGAAAAAACAAGTCGGTCTGGCTGCAGCATCTCGAAAGATCCCCGTATTCCAGATGGCGGTAGCTACACGCGCCCCAGCTGGAAGCATGGCTTACCGACTGACCAATGACTTGCGCCTCTACATCTGGTGTAGCACGCGTACTGCATCGTAGCAGTGCGTGATGATGATGTGGGATCGCATGTGACCATCCATGACAGCCAGTCCGACCAGTCCCTTCTTGTGTATCGCCAGTCGCTTCAGGGGACCGACGAGGAGCGCTGACTGCAACGCCCCAGTCTCATCTCCTGGATGTGGGCCAGCGCAGCAATGGAACAGGCGGTCGGGAGCCGTACGGACGGCTTCTGTCGAACCGACGTTCCATTCGAAGGGCCCGGCTGCGCGTCCTCGGATATGTCATGGACCCAAGACAAGATTGACGGTTGGCAGAAGCGACGCGGCGATGATTCCCCGGATCTCTAGCCCCATCTTTCAGCTCTGGGACATGCGTCGGTCCCTACTTTTGGGAGCCCTTTTCTTGGTCTCTGGAGGAGATGTGCGTTTACCAGACGTAGCGTCAAGCGCTGCACTGTACGTAGTATGAGGCATGTTGGACGCAAGCCTATCGTTGCCTTCGACGAACCCCGCGGTGGTCGCTCGGATGGATCGTCTGTTGCCAAGACTCCTTGGTGTAAAGAGTCTGAAGCCCAGTGGAAAGCCAAGAAGCAAGAGGCGTCAGAAGGCGATTCTGGGCATGCATGGCTAAGGCTTGTTCTCGGCGACTTGGCGGGAGGGGAAGACGAGCTTTTTTATATTGGTGAAGCACAAGAGACGACCGCGTGCCATGTTGACTGTCACATTTCCGACCAAAAGGACAATGGATTACCGTTTGATGACCCCATCTCCCCAAGTTTTCTCCAAAGCCGAGCCTTTTGAGCCCCAGCAACGAGCTGGGGTGGCTGGTGTTTCCTGGTGACTGGTGAGAGACGATGATGTCGGAGTGAATGCCGCCATTGGCGGCGGGATGAAGGCCGGTCAGGGTATCCTCGCCAAGCTTCGCTTTGGGCTTGACGCCACACATTTGACATCGCTAGCATGAGCCGTGAGATCCAGCAATATCCATACTAGCAGTATAGAATTTCTTCTGCCCGGACGATGTCTCCCCACGGGGAAGCGCGTGGCTTCATGCGGGGGACGAGAACTACACGGGTTCGAATTCTGCCCAGTGCGGCCGCATGTTGGTGGAAGGGCTCATCTGTAGAGTGACATCGTCGATGGTTGAACGAGGAACCAGCCATATGGCAGGCGACTTGTCTGGTGCTGCAGACTACAATACTTGTCTAAATCATAATTATCAGATGACACCTAGCCTGGGCGTCATCAACGTAGCCTTGCTTACATGTCTCCGTCCTGCTTCGGAAGTCCAGGATGTTGACCAACTTGACACATGGTATTGCTGCATGAGATGCTCGCATGGATATTTGCATCCTTCACGCCCTTCAACATATCTGAGCCATCATGCCCTGTCCATTCAGCTCTCTTTGCAGCCATTCAACTACAAGTACCCAGTCTTCGTTGTCGACTTGATGTGTGCGTGTTGGATAGACCCATCAGCATACCCGATGAAACCCTCACACCCACATCCTGCGGTTTTGATCAATGACGAAACACCTAGCCTAAGGAGTGGTACTATAGTCTTGTAACTACAGAAACGTCAATCATATCATGACAAGCATGCGGCGAGGACACCTTCAAAGCTATTACTCGAGCATGGAGAGAAGCACAACGTGTTTCAACAAGCACTCACGAGGCCGCCATGGGCTGGGTAACTGCATTACATCTAGAGGTTTGTATTAAATAAATGTATATCTGAGAGGAGATGAGGGTCGCACACCACCTTATTCTATAACCCTGCGCCTCGAACCCACTTCTAGTTACCTTGACCCGTGAGGGTGTCAAGCCTATACTCTACGTTGCAATTACATTGCTTGGCAGGTCAAAGAAAGACCAGCTAGTACAGGCCTAGGTAGTCAAGTAGGGTTCGACGTTTTTGAATATGATTCATATTACCCGGCGACGTCCCTTCAGCACAGGAAATATAGCCTTTGGCAGCATCTTCCACCCAATAGACCCAAGTTTATCCAATGTTACTCCTTTTGTCTGGCTTACAAACCGTGTTTAGGTCAACTTGTCTTGAGATCGTTTCATCCTGGCTATATCCGCAGCATGCGACTCTACCCACTCCTGCTCGACCCGTGGGTAAGTTCCCTCACCTGAAGCTTGAGAGACGTAGCTTGACGGCCAAGTCCCGCTGACAGAATACTGAGACGACGTCTCATGCTATTGACTATCTGAGCCCGTTCTGCAGGCCAAGTCTTCTCACGAAATGCCAAGCTGATATCAACAAGGGGACCTAAAGCTTGGGAGCGCCTCATCTCCTCATCAGTCCCGACTTTTCCCGGAAAGAGGGGCCAGAGTGCAGAGCTAGTGATATCAAGCGTCGTGGTCGGATTGCATGAGAGTACGTTTATGAACACGGCTAGTGGATCTTCCAACAAAGAGGCAGAGATGCCATGTGTATCGTCGTATCGATTGTTGTATTTGCCAATGAAAATGGTGGTGCATGGTGACAATCTTTCCTGCGAGGTTTGAAGCTACTCTTGAAAATTAACATCGAGTCATCTCGACTTTGAACAGAATTCTTCACCGGCATCGTTTAATGACTCAAAAACTTGGCGAGGGCGATTACAGTGATATGGTACTTTAGGGAATTCTGAATACTTTGAGCATCGAGTTCAAGAGCTCGAGGGTGCACTTCTGGGCCTCAAGGGTGATGGCCACGAGGCCGGTAGTCCACTGACTACTGAAGTCTGAGTTTGACGCCTGTTTATTTATACCCGAGGAGTAACAGAGAATCATATCGCAGAAAAACCAAGTCGCAAACTAAGAAGCCCACGAAATGGTCCACAATCACATAGTTACGAAATCATCTCAGATGAAAAGAAGGGGGGAGACACTCCACGCAACATCTTGTAAGCTCGCAATCGCAACCTCTTGGAATCAGCTCTTCCACGTATCTCTTGAGTGTCGCCAAAAGACTCACGGGGCCCGGTAGCTTCTGTAATACCAATAACCCATTACCCGGGTATTCGCTCTATCCTGAGTTCTGCGTTGATGTTCCCTAACAATTGGCACTTCTTGTGCATATTTCCCAAAGATCCTAGTTCTTGCA
Organism: Colletotrichum spinosum; assembly: GCA_004366825.1. Taxonomy (NCBI): domain Eukaryota; kingdom Fungi; phylum Ascomycota; class Sordariomycetes; order Glomerellales; family Glomerellaceae; genus Colletotrichum; species Colletotrichum spinosum. The sequence goes on along the minus strand of QAPG01000059.1, from coordinate 132,209 downwards.
CCAGCTCACCAAGCATACATGTCTTCGGCCATGATTCTCATAGAATCGTTGGTGTCTTATTCACGCCTCGAGAAGCGGTGTGAACTCTATGAAACTGCTTCTACACTGGTAATGGCATCGGCGTTATACAAATTCATGGTCCCACTGGTGCAACAATTTTTATTTTATACATCCATATGGCCTTTTATCCATTGATGTCGAGTTGCAAATCGTGGAGTCTTGACAAAGAAAACGACTTTATTTATTGGTGTCCACGGTTCAACAGATATTGCTGATCTTATTACTTTCGCTGTTATCCATTCTCCGGCACCGAAGCCATACTGCTACACCGTTAGAAATCTTTGTGTGAGTCCGTGAGACGTCGTCACACGGAGGCAGCACATTGACCTCAGCTTTTAAATCACAAAGATATATTTTGCGTCAAGTCGATCTTCTTCAACGTGATCTCTAAAGGAATCGCTTCCGAAGACAAGAACACGAGCTCTATCGCAGGTAGAGCTGAGTTTCGAATCGTAATCCCCGAGGCCTCGCTGAACTGCTCTGCGCTCGGTTTGCTTTCAGCTTGCCTTCACCTCTGCCTATACATTAGACTCCTTGGCCTGTGGCAGCCTGTATCCCTTCCGCCACCCCATCAAGCAGCCCATGCAGAACGCGCGGTCCCAACTGTCGGTGGAATCTAGTGCTAGCCTGCGCGAGTCGCCCGAGACAAGATTGACTAGCTGGCTTAAACGAGCACGCTCACGTACGCCTAGTAGCTCGACAAAATGCGCTTCAGAGGGCGAGCACCCGGTATGCGATAGATCAGCCAAGTGGTTGAAGTTGTCATCAAGTTCTGTCGGTTCGACATACTTGACAGGAGATGTGAAAGCTTTTCTCATCCACGGGCTAACAACTGATGTAGGCGAATTCTTTGGCACGCCGGGTGGTCTCGAGGACAACTCTCCGATCGTTCTGTAAGGGACGGCGTGGAGCCACATCTCTCGCCGGATGTTTGCCGAGAAGTCCCTGAATCTCGCAAAGGACGGCACGCGGGTATCGATTTAGAGAGCTCTTTCAGTGCCGGAGGGCTTGCAGAGTCTCGCGATCTTCGTCGAGGCTGCCACTTGCTAGAGTGTTGGTGAGTAGCTCTCTGATGGTGTTCTGGCTTTGCGAGGGCTATTCGTTAGCTGCGGCATGTCGCTGTCAAACCACCCGTGCTGAAGACGTCGACAGACCTTGGCTTGTACCCGGACATCAATGACCATGTTGCCATCTTCGTATCTGAGTCTACCTGCGGTGTTTCCAGGGCGGAACAGTTTGGTGGCTTGGTCAACATAACGAAGTCTACTAGAGAATTCGATACTTCAACCGATAGAAACGCAGCTGTCTAACTACGAACGCTGCTCACTAGCCCGTTTTTGGAGAGCATTGTCGCTTAATTGAAATCTGCTGTGGTTTTGTTTATTCCTGATGGCGGCTCCATGCCAACCTTGGCTTTATCACCGGCTATTACTACTGCCTATCTTTCTGGGACTCTCCTAATAGTGAGGAAACCAATGAAATTCTTCAGTCTGGGCACGACCTATGTAATGTAATAGTTCCAGGGTCATTGACGCAGTGAATGCTGATAGAGATCATGAGTCATGGTCGAACAGTGGAACAGAGGCGGCAAGACTGGTACGAGAAGGTGAAAAAAGATGAACTAGACGACGAACGGAAGGTGAATCGGAGGCAAGTCTCTAGTAGATGAGAACCATGAACACTGCCATGCCTCTCCGTGTTTCCAGTGAAGAACCCGGAGGTGATAAAGTGCCCAAACGGCTGCCGGCGGCGAGACTTTGCTTTGTGCGAGCACTCCGGACTTCGCATTCGACGCGGAGCCGGCAGGCTGACCCTGAAAGCCCCCCGTCAAACACCCCGGTCCAAGAGGTCAAAGCCCTCGGCGCTTTGACGGTACGGGTTCGGGCATTGATGCCGTCTTTTAGCTGCCATCCATCACATCACTGCAAGACACACAGTTCCACCCGACGATTCCACGTTTTTGACAGGACGACGCCGGGCCTCTTTGTCGATCTCGGCACCCACTCCGTCGGCGGCGTTCCACTTGAACAAACGGGGCGGACTCGGACGCTCTCCAAGTTTGTCCCTTGCCCCAGGTGCCGAGTTCTGGAAATTCCTCAAGAATTCGTCAGCAATGCTCCACGCTTCGCTACCAGACTTTTGTTCGCTTCGGTATTTGGGTGCGGTGCTGAGCCACACGCAAGTCTCGACCGGAACAGAAGCTCGTGACTCGGACGTGAACAGACGAGTTCCTTGCCTGAAACAGAGAGAGACGATGTTTGGTACGAGGCCTGAGAGCAAGTATTCTGATTCATAATGGAGCTGCCTCGTTGCTGCTTCTGGATCGAGCCCAGAGATCTGGGAGCGGCGGACGTGATAAGTATGATGGCCAACGGTTCGTGATACCGACATGGATGGCTCGTCATCGGGCCATCGATCGATTGGGCTCTCGCTGCAACTCTACGAACCCGTGTTCGTCCCGTCAAGAGAGTCGTCAAACAGGGATCCAACCCGATACTGGTACAGCTGCTTGAGCCGGAAGTCGGGCCATCCAGAAGTCCAGGAAATCGGAAGTTGACAGAGAAAGCTTATCTCCGCCTGGCTGGTGGTCTAGACGGAGCTGATTACTCGATGAAAAGCAAGCAAGCCCACAACTGATGTAAACCGCGCGCGCATGGTGGTGCGAGATGCGATCCGCTGTTCCTGCAGGCTTGGCTGCAGACGATACGGACGGCAACGTGGCTCTGCTCTTTTCTTTTTTTGGTCCGTTGCATAAATATTCACAAGAACAAGTTTCCCTAGGGCGTATCACCAGTTATGAGAGTTCACATGTGCAGTTGTCAGCTGCATCGCCGGCCAGTACTTCAATCACATGTAGGCACATAGATGACGGCGACGAACCACGTGCTGCTTGGATAATGCCAGGTCGACAATCTAACGGAAGCTACTTTAATATGTAGAACGCCATCCGTGGTTACAGTATTGGTCGATTGGCGAGTCAGGCCCTTTGACTCGGGATACTGTTCCGGTATAGTCTCAACATCCAACTTGTTTCCTCCACCAGGATAAGCGACAGGCCGGGGCCAGGGGTTCGTTTCGGGAAGATGGAGCAATGCCTCCCAAAGTGGTCTTCACTGCGGTCTTCTGCGGTCTCCTGCGGGAGCGAGTCATCGTTACGAGCAATAGGATGCATACAATGCCAATGTTGGTCTCCATATCGGATGACAAGCAGGAAATCCGCCCAGAAACCTACATACACTGCGACTTTAGGCCCTGCTTCCAACACTACCTCTCCCCACCGGGGGCATCGCAAAAAACCCCCTGGTGGCTGGCCCTGGTGGGACTGTTTCGAGATGACCTCGGGTGATACATCAAAAACGTGGCGGTCCCCGGCCGAGCGAGCTCGACGAGCAAGCTTAGTCCCTCTTGTTTTCTGGTCTGGTCTGGTATGGTCCTGTCTGGTCCGTTTTGCTGCTCACCCGTCACATCATCATGCAAGGTTGGATGACGGCGCCGCGAGAGAGGCAGTCGTGATGGTGTTTCAACTCCCTTCGGCTGTCGACGCTGACGCCGTCGGCGTCATCTTCTACTCCTTTGTCTGTTTGCTGGCCAACATTCTGCTGGTGTGGCTGACCTGGACTCACAACGACAGGACAAGCTGTAGGTTTAACCCCTCCATCGTCGCTGTTGGCGTGTGACTCTGGGAGATGTTGACAGATCTGGTTGACAGACATCGCTTGTATTTCATACGCTACGCTCGTTGTCACCGCGACCAGCATCGCTCAGCAGTTTTACGACTTTGCATTCTGGAAGGACATCATGACGGATCAGTTCTACTACGCCAGGGACAACGCAGACAACGCCGAGGTTCAATATCACAAGGGGGCCCGGGGCATCAAGCTCATCCTCAGCTATATCCGTACGTGGGTCTCGGGGGAGGTCGACCGGCCGGTGGCATCTCGAGCAACTGCTGATCCACTGCAATAGGGATCTTTGGCTTCACGATTGAGTCAACTTTTGTCTTTTTCTTGTAGGCCACACCGAGATCCGGACGACGCTGCTTCTCGCTGACCACATCACGTAGTGCCTTGTCGTTGGCAGCAAGTGTATATGGGTGGTTCGCAACAACACCACGAACAACACACACCATCTCCATCATCGGCAGAGTCGTCCCTTGCATCCTCACCTGCATAACCATCGGCCTCATGAACTCTCCGCCTGCGCAGAGCTCTTTCATCACATACATGCTTGTTGCTAATACTCAATGTGGGTGGTCTTCACGTAGTCAAGTTTGGACGAGAGTTCACTGACGCTCGATTAGTCGTGCTCAGCCTCTTGGGCAGCGCAGTTCTCCTCATCATGATTCTCTTCAAATACGTTCGTTCACGATACAATCTCCAGACATGGAATGTGCTCTACGGAAACGCCGGTTCCCTGCCTACGAGCAGCGCCCAAGGCAGCAAGGCGCGGTCAGCATGGCTCGGCAGCAGCTCGAGCCGCGGAGGAGGTCGGAGTCGAGCATACAGCGGCGCTGGCGCCAACAAAACCTACGACAGCTGGCTCGTGATCCGGTTGTCGATTGCGTTTGCCGTTCTTTGGTAGGCCTCCCTCTGTTGCGGACAGACATACGACGACCACGGAGACTAACGGCCGAGTCCAGCGTTTTCGAATACACCAACGTCGTGCCACGCATCGCGGCAGCGACTCACACAGTCGACAGCACAGACGACCTTGCCCCAGATCTCAGCGTCAAGCGAGCCCTATCCAGCGTCCGAGGCTATGTCTCGGGCGTCACCCCCAGTCTCGTCGCCTTTCTCGTCTTCGGGACGACCAAGGCCTTCCAGCGAAAGATTGTCGATACCTTTATCCCGAAACGCCTCCAACCGAGGAGAAGACACAAGAAGAACCTGTCGATATCGTTCGGCAACTCCGGACCGTCACCCCACCTCCCAGCGACCCAACGACCGGTCCAACCAGTCGATTCCTTTTCCTTGAGCGATATGGCTCCGAAATACCTACCTACCAGCAACTACAGCCCTCATTTTCATAACGAAGGGGAGCTGAGTCCCAGACAACCCTATCACACCCACACGAAATCGAATTCGAGGGATGGGACCCCTCGATTTGCGACCGGGCCCCTCTCGCCCAAGCCAGTACCCTCGAGCACCGTCGCACCCAGCATCGTTGCACCAAGCACCACCGCGCCAAGCACCATCGCACCCAGTACTGTCGCGCCCAGTACGGTCACAACCAGTCCGAGTCCTGTTCCTCCAGTATCGCAGAACTTCCAGCGTCGGTCGATGCTGCTCGGCGGGCTGAGTCCACCTCCGCGGCCCAAGATGCCCGCCAACACCCATGGCCCACGTCTAAACTCGAAGTTTTCGGTTTACGGGCGGCCCGAGGGACGCCATGATGGCTTGAACAAGAACTTACCGGAGCCTCCATATGATGGGAGGGCATTCTAGGGTGCTCGCTCACCCTGGCCTGAGAGCTGTGGGCCATGTACTTTTTCTGCCTGTGTGGACGGAGAGACCGTGGAGGTCGTACGAATATTTGATACCAACCTAGTAATAGAAGCCACAAAATTTAATGATTCGAATTCAGTTACCCAGAAAATGTGCGAGTTGGACGCAGGATTGACTGTTGATCTCTCTGGAAAGCAACGTGCATATTGCTGAATTGGCATATCCACCCTGGCCGATGCCAGGACTCGAGAAATACCCCTCACATTGATTGCCTGGCATCATGTCAACCGGTCTGCAAGCTTCATTTGATTAAGCATGCTTGTCTGGGTTTCATCTGACAAGTGTCTTCCCAGCGCGTCCGGAGATTCCCGATCGAACATTTGGATGCATTCCCACAACACTCACTGATAATCCAAGACCGGAGATATTTGATGGCTATTGCAGGTACCTACCTAATGCAAAGCTGCAAAGTCTTTGTAAGGGATATACCCCAGTAGTTTATACATGGCTCAGTAGTTACACTTGACATATTCTGATCTTCAACGCCTGAGCAGTTGCAGTGGCACGGAATTGTCGCAACAACTGCTTAATATCCAAAAACTTTGCAGTTATTGGGCACTTCCAGTACGAGCTCAGATCGGCGTCCGAGTTGTCCTCTCAGCGGCCTGTCCGACGAAACTTGGGTCAAGATTGCCCGGGTGGGTTTCGGGTGGGCTGCGAGTTCAACGTCACATTTGCAATATAGAGCTCAGTAATTTCCCGTGCGATGGAAAATTGATGAAACAAATCCAGAATCCCGGCTACGCCGTTGAGTCTGTTAAAGCTCCGATCCCGAACATTAGGGTACTTTGAGCCGCAATTTTCTGTAAATACCTTTTCGCTCAGCTTTATTCAGCAATAAAGTGTACCGGCAGCACTAAGCATAATTTTATGCGTGTGCGTCCTGGACCGGGAGTTAAACCATATCTGCTCATGATTACATCGAGGCCTTTCCTGTTGGAGCTGAGTCTTTTTCAACTGCCAAGTAACAACTACAACTTGTTTGTTCAACCAGCCAGCTGCACGTCAGACGACCTGCTAAGCCGCGTCCATACTGTGCTTTGTCACTCTCGGCGGACCTGGATTGGCGTGCGGTCTGCAGTCTTCCCAACTTGACTTTTATTGACATGGTGAGGTCGTTATGTCGGCACGAATACCCGCGAAAGACGTCCAGTCTAGTTGGAAGTCCGAGACAGAATTAAATCATCTTAAAACCCTCCCGGCTACAATATGATAGTCGCATTGATGTTGAGAAGACAAGCGGGTGATATCATATTCTGCCGTTGGATCGCATCGCCTTGGTCAGTGGGGGAATCAGCGGCACACCTGGTTGAAATCGTCACTTGCTTGAATGGGCTGCCTCCCCCAGAACGACAGCTCAGTTGGTTTTTCGACTTCGTCCTCAGTCTTTGAAGGATGAAAGACCATCATGCAGACCAGGTAGCAAGCGCGGCTGAAGTTCTTCCAACGAACGGTCTGGGTCCTCGGACCTTTATCTGGCGACGAATGAAACACCCATGTACATTTTGCAGGCTGCCAAATAGCACGAGAGCAACCCCTGGAAGCGGTGGAGCCCGGAAAGTTGTGCCCGGATGCGGGAGACTGGACGGGATAGTTCGGCGTGGCGTGTGGGATGGGTATTACCGTGATCAACGCCAGATCTTCAGCTACCGAGCGCTTGGGTTGGCCTGCTGGGTTGGCGGGCAGTATCATGGTGTTGTCACATTTGAATCCTCCCGAAGGTGACAGCCCTGCCAAACCCACGCCACTCTCGGGCTATCGCGCATGGTGCCGCATACGTCAACCTGCTGGCTCAGCAAGGAGGTGCTTTAGGCAGCAGCATTTCCAGAATTCCAAATTTTGCAGAGAGCCAGGCCGCTGGCCGTCGACATGATTCTGGAAGCACGTAGGAGCCGTTAAGCGGTGACAGGGTATCATGCGTCTGGAATCGAGCAGAAATTTGTGACTAAGCCATGTTTTCCCGTGCGAAGAAGAGGTGATCAAGTCGTCAGACCACCACTCTATGGTAGGTCTCAAGCTGGTCAGCTCATCGGCTTCGACTTAATCAGCAGCAACAATAACATGTCAGTTTGCTTGGCTACCGCGCGTCTGATAAATCCATCTCCGGATGAACTCGCCTAACGCGGCTGGGGGCGATGGTGTGGATACGTTAAGTCGAGCTCACCCGCCCACTACTAGACGCCAGAGACACTATCAGGATATAGCGAGGCACAAGAGTTCAACATTTCAATAGCTAATTTTCAGTCTCGAGGCAGTTCTCAACACTGATTTCGTCTTGGACGCCACTTTGGTGGATCACATTCGGCCTTCCGTGCCCGTTGAAGAGGGTCAAGAAACAGGCATCTCGGAGGACAACCCCGAAACGAGACGGCTATGTCGGGATGAGACCTCAATTACTGACCAAACCAAGTGTCGTAAGATGAGACATTGAAAGAAAAAACCTACCAAAGGCAGTCAAATACGCAGACATTTGTCGATTTGTTCACACGTCTTTGTGTTAGCGTCATCAGGGGTAATCAAGAGTCGTTATATGTGATTGGAACTCATGACGGCCGAAAGCCAAAACCAAGGAGGCGATTCGCAGGTGCCTAAACCAATCCGCTTCATGTCTAATGAACCTTCGACCATCGGACGCGACAGGACTCGGACGAGATGCCGAATCCCTAGCCAAAACAGCGGAGCAACGGCGCTCGTTGATCCCTAGGTAGCTAGCAGTTGGGGATGGAACTACGTCGTGGCTCGATTATTACTTCCTATTCAGGGTAGTAGTGAATAACTTCAGCAAGACTCGACCCCTGGATTCGTGATGCCTAAGCTATTATAGGCCCGGCGTCCGCCGAACGGAGAGCAAGTCCGCGTGGCTCCAATCCTTCGATGCGGGCGCTGCAGGCGAGACAGACAACCCTGGTCAGTCTGGACCGCGGGTTAAGCCTCTTCCGACCTGGAGCATCCCATGGATCGGAGCGTACCCTCTTAAAGGTCAGCCCTATCGCCCCCAATGTTTGCAGTCAAGATGCCACATTCGTGCATCAGGAGACGCCCCGAGAAGAGCTTGGAACATGGCAAACACGGTAGAAATGTCTCTTGCAAGCGAGTCCGAGTCGGCCAAGACGAGTAAAGCCTCCCTCAGTATCCTAACTTTCGCCGTCGAGGGTCGGCCGCGAGCCAGTCGAACCAAGAACACAAAATCACGCTCTGGATGTATCACATGCAAGTAAGTCGATCATTCTCCAGGGTAGAGCGGCACGACTGACTAGGTTCACAGGAAACGACGAGTCCGCTGCGACGAAGCCAAACCGACGTGTGGAAACTGTGCCAAGTCCAAGAGACAATGCGAAGGATACCTCAGCAAACCCTCGCCGGCAGACTATGCAAAACACCTCCTCGAATCTCGACCGCTGCTCATCAAACCCTGCTACGAGTCTCACATGTTCACCGACCAGCTGCAGAAAGACCACTTCGACTACTGGATGGCCTTCACTCGGGAGTTTACCCTGTTCCCTTCGGACCTGATGTCGCACATGATCCCCCAGATAGCCCGGGAAGAGCCTGCAATCCGGCACGCGGCCTTTGCCATCGGCGCCGCTGCCATGTGCAACGACAGCCGCACCCAGCGTCTGTCCGGCGGAGGCCCGTTCCGAGCAGAGGCACTCTGGCATTACGGAAAGGCCATCCGGATCATCCGCAGCAGCGAGCCGTCCAAGAAGAGCATCCCCCGAGCGATCCTGGCGTGTCTGCTGTTCATCACATTCGAGTCCCTGCAGGGCAACTACCAAGAGGCGCTCGAGCACATGAACCACGGTTCCAACATACTCGACCAGATCACGAGGCAGGGCGTCCAGGGCGGCGAGTGTCCGCCCAAGCTGGTGGACGAGATCTTCAACGGGTTCCGGCGCTTCAGCCTCCTCTCCTGGAGCCTCAACGGCTACCACCCGCCAGAAACGGACAAGTTCGTGCCCTGGTGCTGCCGGGGGAACAGGACCCGGTACGCCGTCGACGAGATGCCCGCGACGTTTGAGAACCCCGTGGAGGCGCAGCGGTGGTGGGAAATCGTGCAGCACTACATCGTCTACAAGGCCAAGTTCGTCTCCGGAATCCGGTTTCCCAACAACGACCCCCGCGAGCCGCTGGAGGGCAGCCCGCTCTCGAGAGAAGACTCGAAAAAGTACCTGGCCCTCACGCAGGCGTGGCACGATCGCTTCAAGCCGCTGATGCAGCGGGCTGCCAGGCACAGGGCGACGAGCCCCAAGGAGCACCTGCAGATGACGAACCTCCGGCTGATGTGCATGTCTCTGGAGATCACGATCAGGAGTCTGCACGGCAGCGACATGGCGTACTTGGCAGCGGCCACGTCGAAGTTCAAGGGCATCGTCGCTCTGAGTAGAATCGTCCTGTCTGGGCAAAAGGAGCAGATGGGCCCGGACAAGGAGGTGTTTAGCATGGATAGCAGTCCGTCGTGGGCGTTGTTTCTGGCTGGGATCTTCTGCCACGACGAGAACGTCAGAGACGACGTGAGGAGGCTGTTCCGGGAGTATCCTCGCCGGGATGCGTTGTGGGATTCGAAAGCGATAGAGGCGGCACTCCGAGTGGGCCAGACCCTTTGGACTGAGAGTAATGGCGATTATGAACGGCATGTTCAAGGTATTTCAGACAACAAGGAGATCATCTTTGGACAAAATGAGATCAGGAGGAGGCGGTATCAGGTGGACGAGGCAACAGGGTCATGGCGGATTGAGAGAGAGCACGTTGTCCCATATGATGTACAATGTTGAGTCCTGTCGATCAAGACTATACTTCACGTCCATGGAAGTTTCCATCGTTCAATTGAAGTGCCTTTGGTTCCAGGCTGTGCTCTTATATGGCAACGTCTTGCTCGTGAAAACTTCCCATGTTTGATCTGATGAGATACAAGCATTGAGTGAATCATTCACAAACCGCTCACTCGCTGCCTCAGTCCGTAAACAATCTAGTTATCATTCCGACAAGAGCAGAAGGTTCCCACCATCAGTCTCACTCTCGACCAGTGTTCCCTCCAGGTCGTCCTCACACATGTCTCCTATTTCAACGTCCATAACATCATCCTCGCCATACTCCTCATCACGCCTCATGTCGAGCGAGTGCCACTGGGTATCGGAAAGCTTGAGCTTATCAATGTTGCTCGACAGCCATTTAGGTTTTATCTTTCGGTACTGTAGAGCGCAGACATACTCGCCCATGGCGACGAACGACCTCGTCTGGCCCTTTGACGTGCCAACTTGCCCTCCGACGGACGAGTCAAGTATTTCGCCTACCAAGGGAATGGCGGCACCGACTGCAGTGAGAGTGAGATTGACAGGTGCATGGAGGTCGGTGCCCCCTTCCTTTTCTTGCGAAGTGACCTGCGCGAAGACTGCGTTGGTCACGGTCGTGAAGCCAACAATCATGTACATGCTGTAGCCACTGTCCACCTGTCTCTCGATCCAAAGCCGCGTCTTCTGATGCTTGGTTGCCTTTTGAAACCAGTCGTCCGAGTTGGCCAGAGGGTGGGTTGTGACGGAGTCGGCCGTGATGGAGACGTCGAAAAGAGTAGTCCGAGAGAATCCCACGGACAATAGCGAGGTCAAACTCGAAGCAAAACCCTTCCTCATCGACTGGTGGGTTCCGCCAACGAACGAATCTTGTACCGTGGCGTAGGATTGAGGCTCCTCTTCGTATGGGGGGTCGTGGTATCCCTGCAATGGCTCTCTGAGACTGGCGATCAAGCGGCCTAGTTTGACGGCGTTGAGAGGGAGGAGTAACTGGCAAGATATAACATGACTAGCCATCTCGGGGTGATGTTTGAATCGCACTTCAGGGACGACAACGACGGACGGAGAAGAGAGAAGGTGGAAGATTGGACTTGTGCGATTGTTGCCGTCCAGAAACCAGCGATTTTGTGTGATAAACGAGGCGACCGGTGAGGCATTCTCATCAGCGACGACACGTCATCAGGAGACGACCAGATTGTCCGATGTCCAATGGATTATTGCGGCTGTGCACCATGGCGTCGTTCTCGGTGAGCCGCAGTGCGTCTCTAGAATCCAATCATTATCGTGGCCCTCGGGATTCCTTGGGCATGCGTTACAGCCGCTGACACCGGAAGTCTGGACAGAAGACCAGTCAGACTCTCGTCTTACCCCAGCGAAACCTATATTAAGACCACCCAATTACTCCTCCGCTCAGTTCTGCCACTTCCAACTATACACCAACCGTGGTTTCCCATCAACAACATGCCGATATCCGCTCTAGAACGACGACGTATTCTCGTGGCAGGAACTCTTAATTATCTCGGAAGTGTTGCTTCCCAGCTGATTGAAGAGTGTACCGCCAGCACTGGTTCGGCTGCAAAATCCGGCGACGCGGTTGGCATCATGAAGACGGTCGTTCGCCTGATGCCTGTACATGCTCGCCAATGGTTTGACGCCTTTGAGTTTTATGTACGATGTCTTTTGGTGCACTTTCAATACACAAACGACTTGTCCGTCCTTGAGGAAGGAATTGTCAGAGCAAGACATCTTGTCGCAATGTCTCGGAGCAGCAGTCCGGACTACAGAGCTCGAGCCCTACGATTGCTCGTCTATAGTCTTCAACATCGGCTGGTTGAGACAAGAGAGGTGAAGGACCTCGAAGAAGGTATTCAGGCTTCTCGAGAATCCTTGCGACTATTCTCTCATAAAGATCACGATACGGCCCAGTTGACAGGCTACCTCGGAGAGCTCCTTGCTCGGCGCTTCGACCTCACTAATGACCCGCAAGATCTCCAAGAAGCTGTTGAGCTAGGCCATCAGGCACTGAGCAACATCTCACCGAGCAACCATCTGTACTATGTTGGAGTTCTTACACGGTTGTGTCACACCCTCCATCGAATGTACACACAGACGAACGACAAGGCTGCCTTGGAATCAACAGTGGAGCTGCTGCGGCATGCTATCGACGAGATACCCAAATATGCCCTTTCAAGTCTTTCTGCGGTATATTACTGCCTCGGACAATCATTCAAGAAACAGAACGAGGGACAAGGAGATGGAAGGTACCTTGAAGAGTCTATCACGGCCTTTCGGCATGCGGCTCGTCTTATAACCCCCGATCACGCCAATCACTCGCTCATCCAGTCCGAACTTGCCATCGTGCTTCACGACCGGTACAGAGGCTCGCTTTCCTTGGCGGATCTCAACGAAGCCATTGTCCAGCTGCAGCGGTGCAGGGGAGTCACTGAACACAGAACATCTCGGATGGTCAAAGTCAACTCACAGCTGGCTGGGTGTCTTTACTTTCGTCATGAAAGGACGGGCTCACTCACAGACTTGACCGAGGCGATTGAAATGCTTCGACAAATCTGTACCTACCCCACATCTGTATTTCACACTCCCAGCGAACGTCTCTCGTGCTTGGTCAACCAGGCGGGATTCACAAAGCGATATTGTGAAGTCACTTCGAATTTGGAACGCCTATCTGAAGCCGAGCAACTTGTCCGCCAAGCCCTGGTTGAAGGAGCAGGAGAAGAAGGCATGCTTCCAGGGAGCTTGCATGAGCTCGGCCTGATCCTGTACACCAGGTGTAATACATACTGGGGGCTCGTGCAACGAGGAGAAGCAGAAGATGATCCGTCCCGTATCATGGAGGAGCTGACAGAGGCCATGGGAACCGTCCAGCGGGCTGTTAACTTGATGCCCAAGGACCACTTGAACAGAGCCAGCACTCTCCGGACACTGGGACTTATCTATCTGCTCCGAGGTAGTGCCACAACGTCCCTCAAAGACGTCACAACTGCCATAGAGTTGTTCAAACAGTCATGGCACACGACTTCGTCGGTACCGAGGTGGCGCTTACAGAGTGCGGGGAGAGCTGTTTGGCTTTCCACGGCATACGGCGACGTCGACGAGGCAATCACCCTTGGAAAGGAGGTCATGAGTCTCCTACCGGTACTTGATACGAAAGACCTCACCATCAGCGATCGACAAGAAGTCCTTGGCGACTTTGACGGCATCGCGCACAATGTTTGCGCTGCTTTTCTGAGCCGAGGGAAGGTGAAGGAGGCGCTGCAATTCCTGGAGCAGGGTCGCGCGATTCTCATCAGGCAACTTTTGAACGACCGGATTGACTTGACCGACATGCAAAAGACGCATCCGGATATTGTCAACCGATACGAGGAGATTCGAAAGGAGATTCAAAACACCGCCGTGGAGTTTGAAGACGAAGCCAGCGTGACTGCCCGAGAGCGACGCCAGGGGATTTTGCGGGAATACAATGACATTGCAAAGAAGATCAGTGAGTTCCCGGGACATACGGCTTTCTACGCCGGACAGACGGTCGAACAAATGCAACAGTGTGTCAAAGATGGTGCTGTTGTCATTGTCAACTTTACCATAAACAGGTACAATGCTGTTATTGTTACCCGGAGCGGCCTCAAGGCTATCGACCTCTCAGACACTGTGGATGAGAAGGTATGGTCTAGCTGGTCGATCAAGGAGTGGATAGGCCGCAGAAGTGAAATGCCGAAAAAAAACAAGGACTACCTGGCATATCTCGCCTGGATTTGGGAGTCTTGTGCGAAGAGAATCCTGGAGGTGATTCGACTAGACCTCGGCGCTTCGGAAGAGGAGCCTTTGCGAATCTGGTGGATCGGCAGCGGGAATGCCAGCTCAATCCCATTCCATGCCGCCGGAATACACGAGCCGGGCTCTACAGCGACAGTCTATCATCAGACCATCTCGTCGTACACCCCATCCATCAACGTCTTGTGGCACGCACAGCGACAAACGCGAGCATCCGAGTGGGAAGGAAGCTCTTTGGCGATAGTGACCATGAAGACAACTCCAGGAGGAGAGGGTGATCAGCGTCTGTCGAATCTGCCTGGTGTTGAGGATGAGGAGGCCGCCGTCACAAAGCTGGTTGAAAAGTACGCCCCCGTGGAACAACTCAAGCAGCCGAGCGTGACTGAAGCCGTCGACAGTCTCCGCAGACATACTATCGCGCACTTCGCGTGCCATGGCACTTCCGATGTCCATGATCCCTCTCAGAGTGCGCTTGTCCTGCAAAAGTCTCGGGTAGAGGGCCGGACCGAGGTATACGTGCAAGACCGCTTGACCATGGGCGAACTCTCCAGCATCAAGCTTCAACGCGCGCGGCTAGCCTACCTCTCGGCGTGCTCGACAGCCCAGAGCAACTCGGTACGACACAGAGACGAGGTCCTTCACGTTGTGAGCGGCTTCATCGTGGCGGGATTCCCACACACGGTCGGGTGTCTTTGGCAGTCTAGCGACCGCATGTGCGTCTCCGTGGCAGAGGCTTTCTATACGGAACTGTTTAGGGTTCATGGAAGCCACTGGCAGGATGATGATGTGGCACGTTCTCTGAGAGAGGCGGTGATGCAGCAGCGGGCCAAGGAGCTGCGTACGCCTCTGCTTTGGGCGCCCTTTGTACATTATGGTATCTGAGATTGAAAAAACCGTTGGAGTAGGCAAATATCAACGGGCCCAACATCTCGTTGTAAAGGCTTCGGGAACGGGAGTATAGAAGTGACAGGCCGATAGTGCGTGAGGCACCAGCATGTAGCAAAGACTGGCCATCGGAAATTTTGTCGAAAAGACTTCGCATATCCGTAGAGCAAACCGATACATGGCCTTTTCCTCACCCAAGCGACTTTGTGGGATTGGTTGAATATTGGGTCTGCTCGTACCTCTGACGAAATGTCGCGTATTACACGAAATCCGAGTGACCTGGTTCTTCTCATGAACATCAAACGGTATAAAGAAGAAATGATGTGTGAACGTTGCTGACAGTAACCAATTGGAACAGCCTGACAAGCCCCAATCATGGCGTTCATCATAACAAATTTTGAATAATCTATGGAGACTGAATGATGAAGAGCAAGGCATCCTGGATGGCCTAGTTACCGATAAAGTCGCACTTGTCGGAGGATAGCCACAGGAAAAAGAAAAGACAATAGGACGTCGACAGCGCCCGTCGGCTGTGGATCGACTGCTGACGTCGTCCAGGGAAAAGCAAGCAAGTCGACTGACAGACGATAAAGAAGAACAGGAGGATTGAAGAAGCAATGACGCCGCATGGGCGAGTTGACGGCATCGTTCAGTGGGTAAACCATCAAAGCGAAAAGCCGTCCGCGATAGCCAGCCACACCAGCGCCATACATGGAGAGGAGGCGTGTCACAAGCAGCCTCGGACGCCAGACCACGCCGTAAGCGATGTTGATCGCTCCCAACGTCAAACAGATCGCCATCCGCGCGCCAGACTGCGTGGTGCGACGCGTCCTGGCCAGCACGGTCGAGCTGTCCCGAACGTGGACAGAGACTGCGTAGAGTACAGACAGTACCGTAACTCGAAGTCGGTTGACGAGAAAAGCAGCCGAAAGTTGCCTTCTACTTGCTCGTTCGGCGGAAGAATGAACGTGCCGAGGATTGCTACTCTATCTCACGAAACCTTCTCGTTTCTTGACGACCAAATCCTGCCCGCGCCCGTCGGCCACAGTCTATTGATACAGGGGTCTAGGTACTCCGTACTGGCTATAGAATACGGAGTACTTCTGCTCAGTTCCGGAGGTTATTGAGCCCATGATCCCGGCTATCTCTTTACAAGCCTGGGGAGTCACAACACGGACAGACCCAGCCATCGTGGGATCCCAGTGGCAAGAAGGCAAGACTCCTGCCGACAACAAGCTGAAGACCATCTCTCCCAATCATGGCCAGAAGAAGGTGTGCCCGACGCCAGCTGTGGCTTGGGACTCTGCGATCACGCACAGCCCTCGGCCACTAGACGAGTGGTGGCGGCAAGTGTGCGACGCGGACGGGACGTATGAGAGACGGCGGCAGCCAGAGAAGACGACAAACCCGCCGGATTGCTCGGCCGATTCGTCGAGCCGTCTCGCCGGAGCATCCCTGCGCAGCGCCCAGCCAAAGACACCGGTCCCTGGAGCTCGCTCGTTAAATCGAACAGTGCGCTGGCGTGGCTGGGTCGCTGCTTCAAGTGCACAACTATGGAAGTAATCGCCAAGTGGTCAGGCCTCTGGTTCATCTCAGCTTCATGTAGATGGGGAGAGATCTGGGCGTCGATGATGGGATGGACGAGCAGCGCGCCAGGGAGATGAGATGACGGGAAGATTGTGCGTGAGGGCTTGTCAGTCAAGGTCGGAGCGCACGTTGTTGACCTGTCACTGTGTCGTTGATTCTTCCACCCTATTCGGTTCGTCAACACTGACAATACAGCCGTCCTCAACCAGATGCTTTTCTTCTCCGTCTTCATTGAACATGTCTTTTCCCTGCCTCTTGCTTTTTCCCTGCAGCAGTCTGGCCTCGGCAGGCTTTGATTCGGGCCAGGGGGGGGGCCAGGCACAACAATCCCAGTCGGGAATGGCTTCGTGCGGGGGGGGGAGGCAATACGCAGTTGGCGCCTCGTGAGTCGTGAGACCTTTGGCGCAGTTCTGGCCTCCCATTATCACCTTGTCCCAATCCAGACACAAGCCAGGGACAGGTTTCACCACCCAATCAAGCCGGGCCATGGCAAACTGATGGCACGCACACAGGCCGTAGCGTAAGGGGTTGTTGTTCTACAAGTCGTACGGAGTTTCTGTCCGTGGTGGAGGTGAAGAAGTTCCTGCGTCCGTCTCTTCCACACCGTAACCTGTGGTGTGTGTAAAATTACCTCCTTGCCTTTCTGGTTTCCATTCGTCCTCGCAGCGTGACATTCGGGAAATTCTAGCTTGTTTGCAGCCCGTAATACGAGGCGGACAATGGCTCGGCAACGCCATTCCGCTCTCGACAGTCACACGATACACCCAGGGGCCAGAGACGATGAAAGACGAGAGCGAGACGAGGAGAGCTCAGGCCAGCCGCCAGCCGCCAGCCGCCCGCCGCCCGCCACCTTGTTTCCTCCTGAAGCCATTCTCGTAGGTTGACTCTCTGTGCGTCCAACCCCAACCAAGCCTTGGGTTCCAGAACAGAGTCATGACTCCAGCCAACTGTGGTCTTTTCGTCGACATCAACTCTGAATGACTTCATTAGATGATGAGAGCAACGACCGTGATCGGAACCAGCCCGATTCTTCGCAACTGCAATGCCCTGGAGCCAAGCCTTCGTTCCGCTCGCCCCTAGTCGTCCCCGGATTTTCCCAGCAAACACGCACAAATACCGGCCAGCCTGGGACGTCGGCCCAACCAGAGAGAGCCAACAGCAGCACACGTACGCCATTGTGTAAATTTCGTGTAGGGACGAGGTTTTGACGTCCGAGTCATCGCCAGTATCCCTATGGCCCTCCTCATTCAACACGATTCATCCACTAACCAGATCGACTGACGCACCACGCAGCGTAGCACCAACGAACGGACGTCCTGATTCAGGAGTCTTTGGTCTTTGGCCTTTGGTCTCTAAATCAGAACATAACAATCACGTTCGAGATTACACCCGCCCTGCTTCACTTTGCCGTCCACAAAACAGTTTCCAAACGCACCGCCATGTCAACGATCATCATCATGGTGCCACACGCCCCTTTCCTGGGAACCCCCCTAGCCTACCTTTCGCTTCTCGTACACCATTCTGCTTGTTGTAGTTTTGTTTCTTCTCTTCGTGCCCTTTTTCACATGTCCACTGGCGACGCAGCGAGATGCCAATGCCAACGCCAATGCAATCCTGCACATGGCATCCACACCTTTCCTTCTCCTCCCGTCCATCGTCGCCCTTGACTCTGTCACCTCGCGCCACAGCGGTACTGCGTAGTGTGTGGGCGGTCCCAGAATCACCCGCTCTCCGTCTGGGGACGATCCCCGTTCCTGTCGGAGCACACCGTCCAAACTGGCAGTCCTCCCGTCTCCGTCTGCAACCCTCGCCTCCCCTCAATGCGATCAGGTGCATGAGACGAGGCCGGGAGTACGCGGGGAAGCAACCAGCATTGGACCGATGTCAGTCGATGCTTTTTCATCATATCGTTGCATTGCAAGCGCGCATGCCACGACCTGACGACGACACGACCACCCTTCACGGCAAAGATCTCAGCCTCTCTTTGCCTCGACTCACTTCTCACCTCTCGGGAACAGGACAGGATAGGACACGATAGGCCAGGACAGGGCACAACGGGCCAAGCCAGGACAGGCCCAGGACCTTTTGCCTAGTCCCAGTCCACCGGCCGACGTCCACGTTCCGTATTGAGTCCGTCTCTGTCCAAGCCGGCCTGGATCAGCCAACCATGTCCAACCAAACTTTCTCCGTGATTAACTGCCTCTCTAGTCCCGTAATTTGCCAGTCCGCCATACGCCTCAACGCAGAAACTAACACATGGCACGCGGTCGATCAGAGTGCAACCGCAATCAATCTTCTTTCTCTCTACATAAAGACCCCGTCCGTCTCCCTCGCATCTCCCAGGCCACTCCCTCTCGCACCCTATCCACAAACCACACTCGCTTCCGCCAGCTTCGACTCTCGCTCTCGCTGTCCATAGTCTGTCCCAGCACCGTCACTTATAACCCAAAAGACCCTCAACAGTGCCTTCCACCACAGTCAAGATGAAGTACGCCGTCGCTCTCGCCGCCCTCGCCGCCGTCGTTGCCGCCCAGGACCCTTCCATCATCCCCGAGTGCGCTCGTGAATGTCTCCTCAAGGCCACCGCCTCCGCCTCCTCGTGCCAGGCCGGAGACTACGCCTGCACCTGCTTGCCTGAGAACAAGGCCGCCATCTCGAACGCGGCCACCAGCTGTGTCGTCGGTGCTTGTGGTGTTGACAAGGCCCTGAGTACGTCCACAACCACCTGCTCATCTGTCACTTCTTTCACTAACACAGTACTCCCAGACGAGGTCCTCCCCGCCTCCGACAAGCTCTGCGCTGCTGCCGGTGCCGGCAGCGGTGCCGCCAGCTCCGCCGCCCCGTCCGCTCCTGCTGCTGCTCCGGCCCCGGCCACCTCTTCGGCCGCCGCCTCCGTGAGCATTCCCACCTCGGCCCCGGGTTCTGCCTCCCTCCCCGTCATCACGGGTTCCGTCACCCCCGTCCCGCTCCCCAGCGTCGTCACCACCACCACCAGGCCCGCCACCACCAGGGCGTCCAACGGCACCGCCACGGGCTCTCCCGCCAGCACCTCCGTCGTCCAGGCCGGAGCTGCCGGTCTTGGCTCCATTGGCGGTCTGGCCATGCTCGTCCTCGGTGCTCTGGCTCTTTGAGTGGGCTCGTAAGGGGTTGTGTCCGCGTATACGGGCTCGAGAGAGGGCTGATTCATGTGAAAAAATGTGAAGAAATAGCTGGTGGGATAATAATGCGTGAATAACTCACCAGTCTGGTTGCTCGACGCAGAGTCTGTGGTCTGAATGTGAAGAACGAAGAGTAGCTGAAATGAAATCAAGACACGCAGCCTGGCAAATAATAATATTACTTTTACCAAAGTCTTGACGCCCGACACTGGAACGTGATGAGGGCAATTCACATCACATCCCCAGTTAATCTTCACAGACTTTCCTTGGAGACAATTGCTCAAGTCGTTCATGACAGCAAGTAAATAAAAGCATCATGGCAGGTCAACCATGAGAGACAAACCAGGCCGTCGTTCATTACTCACTCGGACAATTACCGAAAAAACACCACCGCTGCCGCAACACTCACAAAGACACCCAAACTGCTCGCCAGCCCCGTCAACCCAGACCCCCGGCTATGCGGCGTATTCACGAGAATCGACGCCTGCTTCTCGTAGTCGGGACACTGCCCATCCAGCAGATCCTGCATGCTGGACCTCTTCTTGACGGCCGCCTTTCCGTCCGGCGCGCACTCCCCCGTTTCGTACCCGCGGCGGAACTGGAGCGCGTTGGCAAACATGCGGGCCTTCTGGTCCGTCGTGAAACCGTCCCGAGGAGTTTTCCCACGGCACGCGGAATACTATTTTGCCGCCATCAGACCAGACGAAATCAATAACCCGCGGACGAACGGAAGGACTCACACTCATGTAGTTGTTGATCTCGACGGCGCTGCCGCCGGCGCACGGCACCTGGGCGCACGCGTACACGACGTCGCGGTTGCCCGACGTGGCGGTGGCGTTGGTGAGGCCGTCCTGGATGAGGCACTGCTCGCCGATGGCGCCAAAGGTGTGGCCCAGGCCGAACCAGTGCCCGACGTCGTGGACGAGCGTGGTGGAGTTGCCCTGGACGTGCTCTGCCTCGACGACGATGCCGTCGTAGACGTCGAGGTTCTCGTTGGGGAACGTTGCGTACTGCGCTGGTTAGTAAGAGGCCATCGCCATTGGGTGTGTGTGTGTGTGTGTGTGAGAGAGAGAGAGAGAGAGAGAGAGAGAGAGAGAGAGAGTGTGTGTGTGTGTGTGTGTGACTCACGCTATTGAGGTCATCATCATCTGCCCCCCGCAAGGCGTTGACGATCCAGACCGTGAGCATCAGCTTCCCCGGAGCGCGTGTACGTCCCTGCCACTCTTGGAGTTTGCTCTCTCTCCGCTTGACCGTGGACCAGTCCTCGTTCGTCTTTGGCTCCCACCAGTTGAGCGACATGAATCGAAAGTTGATTCTGACGGCGCCCAGGGCTTCGTTGAGGGCGTCGACCTTGTCCCCCGTCAGAAGAAGCATCTTTCAACTCGAAAGGATGGACGTACCTGTGCCTTCACCCTCGATTCCAGCTGATTCGGCCTCTCCGACGTCAGCGTGCTTCTCATGTAGTGAAAGTACACGCCAACCTCCAACGAGTCGACCGACTTGCAGCTGTCGAACCCTCGCAGGTCTCTCGACACGAGCGGCACCCACTCCAGCACGCCGTCCACGAAACCCTTGCGCCTCGCCAGCCTCCGCGCGTACGTGTTCTGACACGCCGACACGTTGGACGGGATCGAAACGCGGCCCATGTCGACCGGGGCCGGGGCGTTGTTGACAAAGTACTCAAAGTACGCAGTCTCCATGATGGCAAGTGCCTTGGCGTTCTTCTCCGTCATGGCCTGGCTGGGGATGTTGGCGTCCAGCTCGGCGCGGAACTGGTCAATCGTCGGCGCGTCCGGCGGCGTGGCCACGTCGGACTCGGGCATCTTCTCGACGGAGGACTCGTCGACGCTGGTGAAGCCGTCAGACGGCTGCGCCGCGAACGAGGCCGTGGTGGCGAGGTCTGGCGACGATGGCGATGCGGTTGCTATGCCGGCGCCGCCGGCTGCGCTGCCGGCTCTGTCCCGTGGCATCCATCAGCATGAAAAAGTGAGCACTGTTCGGCTGAGAGAGACTTACGCGCCCGCCGAGCGGGTGTCGTTCCCGCTCCCGCCTACTGCTGTAGCCTGCGGCGACCCAAGCTGCGCGGTTTCGGTTCCGGTTGCTACTGCGGTGAGTGACTCTGCTCCCGTACGCGGACCTCCTTGGATGGAACCGGGGACAGCCTCCGTGGCCTGCAAAGTGTCAGATGTCGGGACTCTCGAGGGACCCGCAGGCGGAGGCGGTGCGGCGGATGATGTGTTGCCGGCTCTCGTTGAAGCGGACACTGGGACCTCGCGACGGCTCGTGAGGCCAGCGGCGCCAGCGGCCGTCGTTTGCGGCGGCGGCGGAGGACGCACGAGTTCCTCGGAGACGGCGCTTCGTGCACCGGAGAGTTGCGCGGGTGCATCAACGGAGGGACTTACGACGGCGGAGGGTTCTTGGGCGTTTGGGCGGGAGGTTGAGGGAACGGGGAGTATCTGGGCACCTGGGCGAGGGTCTCAGTCACACGATGATCAGAGGTGTGTGGTGTTTGACGTTGTTCACTCACTGCCGGTGTTGGATGGTTCGACTGGCCCGGCTGCCGACGAAGCTGGCACTTCTGCGGGAGACGTCGCGGGCTGCTGTGCTTGAGACGATGCTGGAACCTCGGGATCTGCGAGGACTTCGGAACTCTGCGCCCAGCCCGTGGCAGACAGGGAGAGCGCGACGACAAAGAGCTGCGATAATCTCATGATGGGTGTCGGTATCGAGATGTCTCAGATCAAACAACGACCAGAACAGAGTGCGAAGCGAGCTCCAGGAGCAAGCGAGAGGACTCCTATTGTAAGTCTTGACCAAATAACACCATCATTGTGCCCATCCATCAGCGCGGCAGGCCTCCCAAAACCGTTTCAGGCGAGCTCAAAGAAAGGAATGGCCAGAGTGCGCCACACTGACTGACAAGGCGACGCGGAGCTGAACGCATCCAGAGACCATCGCCAGATCCCACTCCACGCGGGTTGCCTCTAAGCTTTCGTGGCTGGCACGAAAGTGCTAGAGCTGGTTAGGGACCGCCATCAACGTTGGCAATTCTCAGCCGCAGCGCTTTGGTTCATCTCCGAGTCTTTGCGCCTGGAAGAGTATCTTGGCAGTCACTTGAGTCTTCTGGCCGACGGAAGGATACGACGAGACGCCATGGTTAAGAATAGCTGGGTGTTCTGATCTATGCCGTCTGCGATGTCTGGATGCTCGATGATGTGACAGCTGGTCATGAGCCGGTTAAAATGTCCGCGGATTCGGCCTTTCGCCTTCTCCTCGCGCCGTCGACGTGCAAGACTTCGTTGGCACAGCTTCCTTGTCAAGCTTCGTGAAAAGACTGGTGTAGAATAGCTTAAATCCTCGGATTTTGGGTCCAACGAGGCGATCGCCTGAGTCGACTGCAGTCTGGCGTCAACCATTCCGGGTGTCAGTGTAGCGACGTTTGCGGATGATGGAAGAAGCCGAACCGGATACGGACATGGTGAGAGTGAACTGCACGAGCTGAGCGTTAGTTAGGCCCATGGTCGCGTGACATACATGTACACAGGTAAATGTGTTTAGAAGCTGAAGAGATTTCATTGAACCCGGTGACCGACACTGAAGGCATCACTCCAGATTAACCACACTCGATTCAGATGAAGCGACGTTCTCTGGCTACCGAAGCCTGCCATGAGATCACAAGCTATGTGAAATTGACACTCAACTGTATTCCTGTAAGTCGGCAAACAAGAGACTCTAGATCTCCAGCTCACGCGACGAGGTCTCACTGAGACATCAGCGAGGAACCGCCCACGTTTCTCGGACCGTCCGTCGATCCACGACGCCGGAACGAGGTAAATTCGGGTCTCGGCACCAGCAAAAACGATGCCATCAAGGATAATCATGAGATTTCTTTGTGAGAGGTGATGGGCCGATGATGAAGCTGGCAGCTGTTGATGAGAGTCAACCGTCAGATGACGGAAACACCCCGGGAACGCCCTCAAACCCCTACTCCAGGCCCGAGTCAGCGCTGTATCTGTCCGTACGGCGCCTGGCAGGTTCTCCGGTCGCATCGTCCAGCTCCATCACCCAGAGGCAACCATCTCGGCCATCAACCTGGCTTGCTCCATTGTCTCCACGGGGTGTCAAAACATCATGCTACACCTTATCCCAAGGCTCGTACTGGTAACACCGAAGTAATAACTCGACGGACGCTCGAAAAAGCTGCTACAACGTCACAGAAAGGCGCGCCTTGTTGCGTTGCCACGAGCTGCGTCACAGTGAAGAACTCTAGATGGACGTGGGTCAGAGTCGATACGATATGGAATCCATGCCAGTGGTCGTCCTTTGCTCAGCCGGACACCCTTCCCGCAAGATCAGGGCATCTTCCTGGTGTCCATATCGCTGGGGCGCACATGCAACTTGTTGACCTCCAAGCGCTGCTCCTTTTCACATTTTATCACCACTGCCTTTGGCTCCCCGAGGAAAGCTATTCGCGCCAAAGGCTTCTCCGTGCTCGGTGCGTCCTTCGAAGTCGCTGGGTCCGGTCCTAGGCCTCGGTCTGAGGCTTCCCGAAAGACCTTTGGAGTGCTTACATGCAGAAACATGACTGCAGCTAACGCCAGATCTGCCAATCGTAGAGTAATCCTCGCGATGGCGACATTGACCGAAGCGTTCCTGGGCTCATGTACAATTCAACTCCAGCCATCGCTATGTTGATACTCGCCTGGCTCTCTTTCTCTCCTCGTCGTCTTGCTGTTTGTGTCCGAACCTCCATGCCCAAAGACATGTCCTCCGACCTCTTCCAACCTCTCCCCATCGCCAATGGACGTATCACGCTCCAGCATCGCGTCGTCATGGCCCCGATGACCCGCAACCGCGGCGTCCCTCTCTCGGACGGTACGCCAGAGAGCCCCAATCGAACCTGGCTTCCCGACAAACTCGTGGCGTTGTACTACGCCCAGAGGGCATCTCCAGGTGGCCTCCTCATAACCGAAGGTATACCGCCTTCAATCGAAGCAAGTGGCATGCCCAATGTCCCCGGAATGTTCCACCCCGCGCAGATTGACGGCTGGAAACACGTCGTCGACGGAGTTCACGCCAAGGGAGGCTTCATCTATGCTCAACTATGGCACGCCGGACGGGCTACGATCCCGCAGATGACCGGCTTGCCGACCTTGAGCGCGTCGGCAACACCTTGGGATGATGATGAAAAGTATCCTTTCCGAGTAGCCTTCACCAAGGAAAAGGTTTCTTACAGGGACCATCCTCCCCGCGCAATGACGGAGGAAGATATTGAGCGCACAATCAAAGACCTTGTCCGTGCCGCACAAACCGCCATGGTCATTGGCTTTGACGGTGTTGAGATCAACGGTGGCAACGGTAATCGTAGGTCAACCGACCTCCAGAATGAGAGGTGTTCCCTGAACTGATCCGGCTACAGTTCTTGATCAATTCCTCCACTCCAACATCAACAAACGCACCGATGCTTACGGCGGAAGTCCCGAGAGGCGGGCCAAGTTCCCCCTCGACGTGGTGGCAGCCATCGCCAAAGCCATCGGGCCTTCCAACGTCGCCATCCGCCTCGAGCCGGCTGGCCTGTACAACCACACGCGCGGCGCCGAGCGAGTCGAGACGTGGACGTACCTCTGCTCGCAACTGAACGGCACCTACGTCGGCGAGAAGCGGCTTTCCTACGTCCACTTCATCGAACCTCGCTCCGACCGGATCGACTCGGATGCCGAGAGGGAGGGGTTTTATCGCAGCTGGGGCTTGCCCGTCGTCTCCAACGCTCCGTTCCGGGCCATCTTTTCAGAGATTCCGACGTTTACCTGTGGCGGATGGGGTGGTGAGAATTGTCACACGGCGCTGGATCGAGGCTGGGATGCGGTGGTGTTTGCAAAGTGGTTCACCAGCAATCCCGACCTGCCCGCCAGGCTTCGGCGCAGCTTGCCTCTCCGTCCGTACGATCGAAGCAGGTTCTACGGGTCCTGGGATGGGGAGCGGGAGAGAGGGTATACCGACTACCTCACCTACGAAGAAGACAACGCTGCAAAGACTCAGGAATGAGGGAGACACTGGCGACGCGGAGCTAGATGCTCATCACTCGAGATCACGTCAAGGAGAGACATTGTATCCCCGCCAACACCAATTCGTTGAAACTACAGACTCTATGACGACGCACCAAAAAATAAGAATGTCGAAATGAATGTCACGAAATGAACCACCTGCTTTGTACTCCAGCCATCCTCGCCCGCCACGTCACCAACTTCTGCGGATCTGTCATCTTCGCTCTCTCATCCCCCTTCCAGCCACCGAAGCAGCAATTAGTAGGCGGCGTTGTAGCTACCTGGGATCTCGTCGCGTATGCTGCTGGCCGGTTTCTCGGCGGCGGTCTTGGTGACCAACGTCGTCGGCGTGATGGCAGACGGCAGCGCCGTGGCGACGGTCGTGGCAGACTCGTAGCCCGTCGAGCTCACGTCCGCGTGGTAGCTGTAACCCCCGGGAATGCTGTGGGCGGGCTTGGAGCTGGACACGAAGGATGGTTTCGCGCTGTCGACGGTGGTGGCTGCCTCTGTGGTCGTGGTCTCTTTTGTAGTAGCCGTGGACTCTTCAGTAGTAGTCGTGGACTCTTCCGTAGTAGTCGTGGACTCTTCCGTAGTAGTCGTGGACTCTTCGAGCTCCGAGGTGTGGGTGCTGGAAGAAGGCTTCACGCTTACGGAGGTGGTGGCAGTCGGAGCAATGGTTGAGTCTTCGTACTCCGAGGTCGAGGTGCTGGAAGAGACCCAGGACGGTTTGGCGCTGTCGACCGTGGTCCCAGAGATGCTCGTGGAATGGCCGTAGTCACCGGAGACAGTCGGGGTGATGGCCGAGGGCTTCGCGCTGTCGACGGTGGTGGCAGATGAGGACGGAACCTCGTCTGTGTGGATGGACGTGCATGGGACCTTTGTGGGTGATGCTTCCGAGTCGGACGAGGTCTCACTGATGGTAGTAGACTCGCCGGTGGTGGTGGTGGCAGACTCGCCAAGGGTGGTGACAGACTCGCTGAGGGTAGAAGTCTCAGTGGAGGTGCCAGTCGCGGCGATGGTCGTGTTGGCCCGGACCGATGCAGTGGTTGTGGTGTAGCTCAGGGTGGTGGACAGACGGATCGAGCTGCCTGGCCCTGAACTGAGCGAGGGAAACCCGCTGGAGACGCCGGTGCCTCGGCTGGTCGAGCTGTAAGCTGTGCCGGTGCCAGTGGGAATAGTCCGAGTGACGGTCACGATGATCTTGGTTCGAGAGGCGGAAGAAGAAAGGCTGCCCGACACGGGTGTCGTTGGCTGAGGGAGCTGGTCAGAGACGGTGGTGTTGAGCAGCGTGGTGTACGTGACGGTCGTGTATGAAGGACAGCCGTATGTCGTGCAAGGAGCCTCTGTCGTCTCAGACACGGAAGAGGAGACGGACAAACTGGGAGCACTGAAGGTGGGAATGGTGACGATGGGAGTAGAGGAAGAGGCTGAGCCGGTGCCAGGAGGGCCTCGAGTTGTGTTGCTCCAGATGCTGGAGGCGGGCAGCGTGATGCTGCTGCCGCCGCCAGTACCAGTGCCGGTGGTCAGAGTAATGCCAGTTGAGATGGTTCTGGTGAGGGTCCTGGTAGTCGTCAGCAGTGAACATGGCAGAGAAGGATGTATACCTACAACGTGCGGTTGACACCCCAGGATGATGAAGCCGTCAAGGTTCCGGTGTTGGGCCGCTGGGTAGATACTGTGACGCGGACAGAGGATGTCAAGCTGGGAACCGAAGACGATCCAGTGCCCCAGATAGAAGTGGACGACGCAATATCCGAGCTGGAGTTGGCGTAGCTGGTTGACACTGACGGGATAGGCGGCAGAGGAATGGAAGACAGCGTCGCAGAAGCAGACGTCACGGTCAGGGTGGCAGTCGGCGATGAAGAGCTCACCGGTGAGCAGGTATAGAAACAGGGAACCGTCTCGGTCTCGGTCTCGGTCACAGTCTCCGTGGTAGCACAGCTCGAGCCGCACTCGGTGACGGTCACGAGCGAGGTGACAGTCTCGGTGCTGGCGAGACGAGGAAGTACGTCATGCTTGGGAAAGGCGCTCACCAACGAGACACTGAGAGAAGTCAGAGCCATCCACAAGGTACCGCACAGAACAAGAGAAACTCACCCAAGAACCAGGAGGGTGAAGCGGTAGGCGGAGGAAACCATGGCGGCGGGTGCAAGCTGGAATATCAAACGAGTGTGATGTCGCGACGGGCTCGGTGCTGGGCAGGACGAGAAGAAAGACAGCCACCTTTGCCGGCCTGACTGCTTTATATCTCTGATGGTCTGTCCGACTCTGTGTCCCCCAGTCACAACAATAAGATGCCACGACGCGGGCTCGCATATTCCATTGCTACAGATGACACGGATGAAGACGGCGGCACTGCCGACCTGCTTGCTCGCTCTCGCAGGCATCCACCCCGATCTAGAACGGACGTGGATGAGGGCGACGGTGCAGCCGGCCGTCGAGGACGAGCGCCACCTCATCCACTTTCAGTGTCTCGGTGCTGCGTGGTCCAAAGATGCCTGTCTTGCAGACGTGCTGCATCGTGTTGCCTGACCGGACGTCCACCAATGGCCATCTCAGCTGGAGAAGCCAGGCCGCGAAGAGCTCATTTATCCCAGCCCAGCCACGGGAAGCCATATTGCCACCGTTTGGTTTCTAAGAATATTCTTCCAGAGGCGATGACCGGAAGAAAACAAAGCTCGCCGTGCGTTTGGTTTCGGCACTCTCTCGCAATCTGTCTACAGCAAGCCACTAGATGGAAAGCTGCATGCCTGGAGCAAGCTGCCGAGTTGACAGTCGAGTCGCCGGTTTGCCCATCCATCGCTTAATTCCCATGCATCGTCAGTCGACCTTTGCTCCCCAAGCACCACGCGCGTCCATCCGAGCTTCCACCCCTTGCAGCCAACAGTCGGCGCAACTGCTGATGATCCCAAGCTCCTTGCAGAATACCCGTGGCCTGAAGAAGGAGAGCAGACGGCATATGAAGGTCGGAGACACCGGTCTCTTTCGGCAGCGGCTGCAAGTCGCCGCGCAACGCAATTTTGGACGTGGCAATCTCAGCCGAGTGTACACAGGGCACAGCGCACACAGCGATCAACTGTGTCAGAAGAGGATGTGATTTCGAGCAAGTCAAGGTACGGTGATGTTGTCAGAAGCAGGAAGCAGAAGCATTCAGATCGATGCCGTCCGGCTCATGTCATGTTGTGCTGCTGAGGCATATAGACTCGATGAACCAGAGCTGTGGGTTCACCGCCCAAGATACGACAGCTGCCGTGCTCAGAATCTCGCATCGAGAGAAAGAAGAAATGTCTCTATTTGTCCATCTGGGCCGCAGGGTATACGTTCCGTGTCACGTTGGAAGCATTCTGCTGCAGAGCGTGTGTACCTGCATGCCGTTCATCTGCACGATGCCGCGGGCCAAACATCCAGGCCTCTCGTTGGGCCCTCTCGACCGCCCGCGTTTCCCCCACGATTGCCGCAGACAGATTGACATCAGCCGACAACCGCTGATTAAGGGGAAGGATCGCGGTTTGTGTCGCCTCTCAGCTACGCGTTGCTGGAACCGTCAGCCAGCGTAGCGCCGTGCTATGTCTTGTCGTGTCGTGCGCGATGCAGCCAGGCTGGCAAGGTTGGCGATGCCGCAAGATTGACAGTCTGCGGCAAGCTGCACCGAGACGATGCGGGGAGGCAATGACGGCTGCTACTTCATATGGCTGTCGGCAGTACTGGCGGGGGGAACTCTCCTTTATCCTGCGGACGGAACTGATGCCATCGTCAGGTCTGCGGGTAAAGACGTGATGTCCAGTCCGGTTTGCGGTTGCTCAACCTCTTCCGAGTCGGATGAAGCGTCTCACACCCGGCCGTCCTTGTCTCTGTAAACCATCGGGGAATAGGACGTGACTCGGGTTCTACTGTCCTTTGACACAGAGTGTTTGACCAAACCTTGAGCTCCTCCGTCCATGCGATGGTATCATGGTGCCTCATGGCTGTGACGCTCTGGCGCAACGTGTGGCGCGTTGCTTGTGACGGGCTGGCTGAGAACTAGGTGATCTTTACCCTCGCGCTTCTGGCCAGCTTCAGGTGCCGGTGAATCACACAACAAAGGTCCCGTCACCTCGTGTTGGAACGACGAGATACAAACACATAGCCGAGACATTACCAGGGGGTCGTGCTCGAGACGGCCGCTCGCCACGCTCTCCCGACGCCGGTTACACGACAGCATGGAACGTTGCCGGGCCATATGGCGACACATCTGGTCGAATACGGCCATGATTGTTCACCTCCAGCCACTCTGTTTCCATCCGCTAGATTTAAACGGGTCAAATAGATGCAGGCTTCGTTGCGATGGGGAATTCACCGCCTCGCACGTGTATCCTGTCGTTGGCTCTTGTCCTCATCATGGGGTCATTGACCGCCTGGTCATATTGCACTCGAGGCCCTTGCATCAGTGTTCAACCATCATCGTCATTAATCTTTGTCTAAACTGTCTGTGGCCGCCAACGGGAACAATCAGAGCACGGCCTTCAGAGCCTTGAAGGCGTCATCGCGACTACCCGCGAACCGCGACTCGGCCGTCTTCCAGTTGATGACGTTCCAAATGTTCTCCACGTACGCCGCCTTTCCGTTGAGGTACTACGCGGTCCCGCCTTCGTCAGCCATGTCGTCCGTCGGCATCACAAGAGAGAAAAAGACGAGGAGAGTAAAGGGGAATACAGACCTGGAGGTAGTACGCGTGCTCCCACATGTCGACGCCGAAAATGGGCACGCCCTTGGTGACGGGGTCCTGGTCCTTGGTCGTGACGATGCTGAGCCCCGTGGTCTCGTCCTTGACGAGCCACCCCCAGCCGCTGCCGGTGATGCCCAGCAGCGACGCGTTAAAGGCCTGCTTGAACTTGTCCAGGCCGCCCCAGACGCGCGTGATCTCGGCGGCGAGCGTGGGCGCCGCGTCGGGCGAGGCGTCGGGGCTCGAGGCGGGCGACAGGTTCTCCCAGAACAGCGAGTGGTTGATGTGGCCGCCGCCGTTGAAGTTGAGGGCGGCCAGGACGGCGATGCGGTTCTGGAGGGGGTTGGCGTTGTATGTCTCGACGGCCTTGTTCAGGTTGGTGACGTATGCCTGGTGGTGCTTACTGTGGTGCAGCTCCATGATCTGGGCCGAGATGTGAGGCTCGAGGGCCTCGGGGAGGGGTCAGCTCGCGACACGTCGACTTCGGACGCTGGAAGATACTTACATCGTAAGCGTAGGGGAGCTTGGGAAGCGTGTACTGGGAGTTGGCCATGGTGATGGTTGTCTTGGTTTAGCTGTGGTTGAGCTGACGAACGGACTGAAGTGCTTCGAGAGAACGGTTTGGTGATGGGATATCAGAAGACTGAGGGGTAGAACTCGGAATCTGGAAAAGAGAAGCACTGACGGACCACAGGCAGGCCTCCCGGGGAGGGGTAGTGAGCACATTTCACCGTCTCGGCACTCGTGGGGATGCCCTCGGTCCAGTCCGATGATGTGATGGACACCTTGATGGCTGCTTGACGCAAGACGGCTGACCCTGGACTGGATCACCGCCCGACTGGGGTAATATACAATGGTGGAGTTCGTAAGTACAGTCGTTTGAATGATAAATCATGAGCATCGGCCATTTGAATGCGATTCTTGACCGCGGATGCTTCCACCCCTTTACTCTCGTCATCTGGAGTTGTTCTAGCATAAACATGATCAATTCTGCTCTAACTTGCTCACCAGGATGACCTGTTTTGGCTACAAAACAGCATCGTGATTGGACGGCCTGGTGTTGCTCGACGTGTGGGGATGCTCCGGCCCGGACCCGTTCGCGCTCGTTTTGGGATGACAGGGATCGTGCTAGATGTGAGGACCTTGAGGGAGTTTGAGCTATTCAGATCAGGTTCAAATACTAGATGGAAATCGTGGCAAAGGGCAGCTTGTTAGCTTGTCTAAAGCCGTTCTTCTGCCATCATCTCTTAACCATAAAGATTGATTGTCTTCGGCGAGACTACTATCAGCTAGCTGCTTCGCCGACGATCCAAGCGGACCGAAACTATCGAACCTCAAAATGTGCGGCCCAGACACTTGCACCAAGCCTCGAGGCGGCGCTCTGGCCGTGTTGAACCAGCCTTTCCTCCATTCGGAATCAACATCTCCACACGCCTTGAGAGGCGATCTCTCGTTCCATACCCCCGGCAATCCAAGCTGTGCTTTTGCGACACACGCTCGGATCACAAGCGACGGGGATTCCAAGGCGAACTCCTTGAACGACATGGTGGTGGTGATTCAGTAAGTCCAGACCGAGTGCCGGCGTTTGGCGGTGCAAAAGCTGACGACGTCTTCTTCGCAGCAAGTCCGGAGACCTTACACGAAGGCCAGAAGATTGTGGCCTGTTCCAAAGATTTGCCTTCTCGAATGCATCGGTGCTCGAAGACGGAACGCTGGAGCTCGCGTTGAATACCCCAGTGTCGCTACAAGTCGGCGACGAAGGCATCATCGGCCGGAGAGTCTCCGTCTTCTCGGATGCTGGTATGAGCAGCGCCTTGGCGGAGGGAATTGTTGGTCTCAACTTTACAAACTCGCTATAACCAACGAAGGGTGGTTGCTGGGATGATTCTTTTGCACTTTGTTCATTGCGCGGCGTACGGAGTTTTTCGAGTCTATACTCGGCTATATTGCTGGTTGCCAGTATCATTTCTACACCGTTGAAAGGTGTTCAGAGCACGAAGTTACTTCTGTAGATGTCAATTATCACAGCGACGGAACAATAACCGCTTCTCTTTACTTGCTCGTCAACATTAGTGAATGTATTTGTGATGCCTGAAACGGACGAAGGTCCTCATCAAGTATGTATTTGGTTCGTTTCTACGACGTTTCTAGACTCACAGCTATCTTTAAGTGCTGTCGGCTGCAGCGCTGTCCAGCTGAAAGTATTCTTGACTCTCATTTACATTGTCCATTGCTGGCAATAACGCTCATCAGACTCAAGGTAATTTTATCACAGAAACTAGCGACCCCGGGAGCTGCAAACTGTATATAACTACATCAAACCTGAGATATTAGAGCATACTCGTTGCTCAAAACCAATTCGTCTTTAGGATGAGACCATGCTGCTTGACCCAACTGAGCAAAGATCCCCGGACGACCAGTCCAGCCCCGGATATAGAGTTTACCCTTGGCAGGGATATATAACAAACTTCTCGCGGAAGATTCTACCTCACTGGACTTTTCCGTCCATTGGCGTGAGATTGACACGGCTTGAGGTCCACCGCTGCGTCATTGGTGATGATGTTGCCACAGAGCATGGGCTCAAGAAGCTGATCAATCTGCCGACAGGATTCAGATAGCGCGGCTGATATGCGCTTATTGCGTGGGCGGAGGATGGGTGTTATTATCTAAAACAGTTACTTTCCCAGTACCTTCCACCTTCAATAGAGTGAGAAGAGATTATCAAAGACTGTTCCGGTGACAAGGAAGCGATATGCGTCATGTGTTTTCCCTATATGATTCTGGTAGCAACACGCATGAAGCTGTTCGAGAATCTGGGCGGAAGCGTGATCGTAATACCAGACGAATTATAAATGATGACCTCCTGTACTTCATCATATGGCTTCTTAGAGATGAGAATCCATAAGGTACACTCACAGGACTAAATTAAGAGACCTTGGATATAGAACCATCGAGTCCACGGTTGCGGACATACAAATATCTATAGACGCGTAGTCTGGTCGTCGTGGTTGTGGGACCTCAAGTTATAGGTGGCTTCCGTCTCCCAGAGACAGCATTTGTCGGTGTTCAAACATTGCGATCTGTACAAACAATGCAATATACAACTTTGAGTAAATGCACCCGTCAGTTGCTTGAGAATAGACTTACGACTCCAAGGAATAAAGCTCAAAGATGGGGGTGCGTCGTGCAGTTTTCACGTTGCTCCTAGCAGCACCGCCTAAACCGAGAACTGTAAGTAGAGATCAACTGAAGCGTGTCAACCAGCCCAAAACGTATGAGAGATCCAGTCATCGTCCACTTATTTGTACGTCGGAAACTTGACGTCTTATTCACGAAGACTTTGCTATTGTTACACAGCCTCTGTTCCGAGACGTTTCCAAACGCAGACCGAGAGATGCCCTCATGTCCACGGAAAGAACGCCGGGCGAAGAACTGCCGTGTATTACATCCATCACCGTTTTCTTTTCAACGCTCTTGGTAGCCATGAGGCATGCTCAAGCCACAAATGCAGGGCTACCTAATGTGATTTGCTACACTGTTTTCATACATCATTGCGTTTATGATGAAAATGGGTCGTCGGCGAAGCTGCAATAAGGTCAGAAAATACGCTCGCATTGTTAGGGCGTCACGGCTTACAACGTGTTGCCCAAGCCATCATCGCAGACCAAGCGGC
This sequence comes from Colletotrichum spinosum, assembly GCA_004366825.1. Taxonomy (NCBI): domain Eukaryota; kingdom Fungi; phylum Ascomycota; class Sordariomycetes; order Glomerellales; family Glomerellaceae; genus Colletotrichum; species Colletotrichum spinosum. The sequence goes on along the minus strand of QAPG01000059.1, from coordinate 98,023 downwards.
CTTGGACGGGGCTGCACTGGGCACCATCCAGCACGAAGCGACCGCCACTGTGTTCTTTGGCGGGAACGGATTGCGGCAGAGGAGCAGCCAGGGAGAAAGAGGCCGCGCTCGTTGCGACGATGATAATGGCAGAGAACTTCATTTTTGCAAGAGTCGTATGTGGGTGAGGTGAGGTCCGTGGTATTTGAACGAATGTTTGAGCTATTGAACGGATAAAAGTCTGGCCAGCCAGTGAAGAAGCAAATAGAATCACGTACAAGAGGCCCGGTAACAAGCAACCGTTGCGATTCCGAGCACGGCTTATATATATGAACACTCGACATTTGTTTAATTACTCCCGTTAATGTCGTTTTCTAACCCATCTTAAAAGGGGTCGAGTTGCCAATTTAGCCAACATGAGACAACTCAGGAGGCAGTTGACACGGGAACCCTGGTCCTCCTCGTCGCTTACGGGCCCAAGGCAGATATAACCACGGTAGTGTTGCAAGTCAACCCCACAGGTTGTCAAACTCTGTAACATCGTACGAGAACTCATATAGGGGTCGCGAGGGATGTGACGGAGATCTCTGTCTTCTCAAGGTCATTTCGTTTGGCCCGCACATGAAGTACAAGAAGTGGATTGGTGGCCCTGGTGTCAGTTCACGCGCCGAATGTCCTGTACTATGCTCTTTCGCCATGGATTCTTTCAAAAAGCTCTGCTCTATTAAGACTCCAAGGCACGCAATCATAGGTCTTCAACCTTGTCCCACCAATGACTCAAGTCGCGATCGCAGTTCTCTCAATAGTCTTCATCTTCACCTCCAAGCGACCCGATTGCCCGAGAGCACGTACTCAAGGCATCCATCTTCGACCGCGTCAAGAATAGAGGCAGAATTGGCTGCTTCTCAACCATGGCGGCGCCCGACTAGCTTCAGCAGCTGCGAGTTGGCCTGCTCCAAAAGTCCCAAGGAAAACTCCACGCGTGTGTTCCGCTCGCTTGTCCACTCCGCCGACGCAGGAGACGTAAGCGCCAGACAGTTTTCGCGTTGATTGGTCGGACATTCGAGACGCATCTGCTCAATCGCGTTCATCTCCCCTGCAAAGGAATCGGCTGGTCATATCCGTTCATGGCGGAGGATCCCGTCTGACGGACTTTGGTCGTGGAGGCGTGCCACCAGCCAATTGCAAGTCGCCGAGTGCGAAACCAGAATGTCTCCGAGCCAGGATGGAGACCGAGCTGATAATCAAGGGACTTTGATAAAGCCAATCAAGGAAAGATCCTGAATCTAGGCTGCCGACCTAGTGGAGGACCACGATGATAATAACCGGCCTTTCAACAGACCAGAACATGACGGCCACTCTCTGATTCTCCCCACGAACTACAGCTCAGTAGCCGACAAGATGGCATCAAACGGATCGCACGCGGAGCTCGGAAGTCGCATCGGCATCGTTGGAGGAGGAATTCTCGGTCTCCTCGCTCTGAAAAACCTCAAAGAGCAAGGGCTCGAGCCCACCCTCTTGGAGCAGAACGAGTTCATCGGCGGAGCATGGCACTACACTCCCAGGACGGACCAGACTTCGGCGCTGCCCATGACCTCGTTGAACACATCCTCGCAGAGCGTAAGCATATGCCAAGTCGAAACGCCAATCGAGATGGCTCACATACATCCAGTGTCACTTCACCGACTTCCCGTTCCCCAAAGGTAAGATATCCCGGCTCCGGCCAGCCGACGACGTGTTACGCGCTGACGACGTAGGTTCTGCGACGCACCCCCATTCTGGGGAAGTCGAAAAGTACATTGAAGCGTACGCGCGAGAATTCGATCTCCTGCGGCACGTTCAGTTTTCCACAAAGGCGACCAGGATCAAGCGGGACGACGCCAACGGTAAATGGGACGTCTACTCCGTCAACACCAAGCCTGGCGTCGAAGATGCTGGCGAGAAGCGTCAGACCTTTGATCGTGTGGTTGTCGCAACAGGCATGCTCACGAAGCCCGTCGAGGTGAAGCTCAGGGGCATCGACAAGTTCGAGGGCGAAGCCATCCACTCCCAGAAGTTCAAGGACCCCAGCAAATACGAGGACAAGAACGTCCTCGTTGTCGGTATCGGGGCGACCGGGGCTGATGCGCAATCGTTTCTGAGAAAGTCAAAGGCCCGTTCGGTCTTCCTCAGTCACAGAGGGCAGTACTACTTGGTGAGACGTCTTCCCTTGAAGCGCGACCACACCGAGACTAACGACATTCTCAGATGCCCAAGATGGTTGAAGGCAAGGCGTTCGACCACAGCATGACTCGCCGAGCGCTCACAATCATCCGCGGTCTCGGAGATCTCTGGCCCAAAGCATGTGCCATGGTCTTCAAGATGGCATTGATATCGGCACGCAGGAAAGCGTGGCCCTGGCTGGACAAGCACCCTTCCTTCATGGCACCCCGAGTGCTCGACGGCATCGAGCACCGCATCCCCATCGTGTCGCAAGATCTCCCGGACAACCTCAGAGATGGCAGCACGCAGGCCGTCGCCGGCGTCCGGGAGATTTCGGGACCCAAGTCGGTTACCCTCACCGACGGGACGGTCCTCGAGGACATTGACGCCATCATCATCTGCTCAGGATACCACTACGACTTCTCGCTCGTCGAGGGTGCCGGCAACCCGACCGACCCAGACAACGCCCCAGACCACTACCGGCGCATCGACGCAGCCAAGTACAAGGACCCGCACGACGCATTCCCGCGTCTGTACCGCGGTGTCTACTCAGAGCAGTACCCCGAGTCGCTGGCCTTCCTCGGCCACTTCCTCGTCATGAAGCCGCCTTTTGTGCTGTACGACCTCGTGTCCATGGCACTCGCCAGTGTGTGGAGTGGCAACGCGCCATTCCCGACGGACGAGGAGATCAAGCAGGACATCGACCGCCACTACGACGTCGTCGTGGACACGCTCAACCGCGGAAACATGCCTCACGTGGGCGCCCGGATGTTCGGCAGCGACACGTACAACTGGCTGAACGAAACGGCCGGTACCGGGGTGACGGAGCGGCTCGGGTGCTTCAGCAGACAGGCGTGGAAGCTCTGGTGGGACGACCGCAAGTTCTACAAGATGCTCATGGACGGCGTCGATTCGCCGGCCGTCTATCGGCTGTTCGACACGGGGAGGGGCCGGAAGCCGTGGCCAGGTGCGCGAGAGCACATAATCAAGAACAACGCAGTGGTGAAGGAGATGGGAGAGAAGTGGAAGAGGGAGCAGAAGAAGACGGAGTAGTCGATCTGCCATTTCTTTATGGGGCGAATATCATGGCTTCCTCTCGGCCAAGTCAGCCTACATAGTACATGCATGTATTGTACGTTGGTCTTGTTCCTGTCTGCAGATACGTAGTAGCTCCAAGTCTGTTCATGGCTCGTTTCTCCAACCATGCAAGGTCATCGCATCGTACATGACTGGCCCGTCTGATGTCTCACTATCGGCATCTGACGCCGTTCGGCCGAACCGTCTCCACATGCTCCGCGGCACGACATCAGGGGGCTCGATAACGCCATCGCCGTCATCGCTCCCCGCATCGTGAGACTCTAGAGCATAAAAAGAAGCATTTTGGGTCAACGGCAACTAGTCGCGAAAGAGAGACACATCCGAGTCAGTAGAGCCGTTGCGATATTCCGACAACCCTAATCTGAGTCTTCCATAGCCATGGCCACCGTCACCATCGCTCGGCCGGTCCAGCCGGATATCCAGTACGCTCCGGACCGTGAAAAGTGGCAAGCCCGTGTGGCTCGTCGGGCCCAGGAGCCCGATCTTCCAGAGACCATCCCGTCGGGGCTCCCGGCACAGTTCGAGAGCGACTTGGTGTGGGAGGGATCGACCCTGGCGAACGAGTATGACTGGACGTACGTCTTGAACAGCGAACAGCTGGATGAACTGGACACAGCTTTGGCGCATTTCAAGTGTAAGCGCTCCTAACATAGATACTTCACAAATATTTGTGCACAACTGACGATGCTTGATGCTTTAGCGCTCAACCTGCCGCTCGGCTTCATCACCCAAGACACCTTTCCTCTCCCGAAGCTGCATTCCGAGCTTCGCAAGCTTTCATATGAGCTGCACAACGGCCATGGCTTCTTCGTCATCCGCGGTCTGCGCGTCGACGAGCACACCAGAGAGGAGAACGTCGTCATCTACGCCGGCCTCTCGTCCCACATCGCTCCCCAGCGTGGCCGCCAGGACAGGCAATACGATGGCAAGCCTGCCGATGTGGTGCTCACCCACATCAAAGACCTGACACTCACCAAGGAAAAGGGCCAGATCGGCAGCCCTGCCTACACGGCAGACAAGCAGGTCTTCCACACGGACGCCGGCGACATTGTCTCGCTGTTTGCGCTCTCCGCCGCAGCCGAGGGTGGCACGAGCAAGCTGGCGAGCATCGCCCGAGTATATAACGAAATTGCCAGCACCCGCCCCGACCTCATCCACACGCTCACCCAAGAGTGGCAGTTCGAGGTGTGAGTACTTTGACAAAGACCTTCTCAGGCGAGAAGAGACCCCCACGCCAGCTCACCCAGAGAAGCGGCCTTGACTGACGCGTGACGGCCTCCCCAGATTTGGCACGCCGCAAAAGTCCTTCACATCGCGCCCTCTGGTCCACTACCAACCCGCCACATCAACGACACCCGAGCGTCTGGCGGTGCAATATGCCCGTCGCTACTTTGTAGGCTACGGCGCGCTTCCGCGCAGCGAGGAGATCCCGCCCATCAGCGAGGCTCAGGCCGAGGCCCTCGACACCCTCCACTTCCTCGGCGAAAGGTTCGCCGTGAACCTCGACTTCCAAAAGGGCGACATCCAGTACGCCAACAACATGGGCATCTTCCACGCAAGAGACGGCTTCACCGACACCCAAGAGCAACAGTAAGTGATCTTTCAACTCTCGTCGTTGGCGCTTAGGCTTGCTGACTGGCGACTTTTCCCTTCTTGGTAGACGCCACCTTCTCAGGCAATGGTTGCGCGATCCCGAGTACGCGTGGGAGACGCCCGGTCCGTTAAAGGACCGATGGGCCCAGTTGTACGAGGGCATCACGCCAGAGGCTCAGGTGTTTCCCCTCGAGCCATTCATACGCAGCGAAGGCAACAAAAGCAAGGGACGGGAGTGAGGCAGCAATATAGGATTTGCACGTAATCGGCCCCCAAGACTCAAGACTCTGGGCACTCTCCGATGTGGAAGCTCGCTGGGACGGTCAGGCGAGAGGCAGTTCTCGCCTGCTCCATTGTCCAATACCTGAACCGCCACCGCTGGATCAATCATCGTGAACATGTCCAGAGGCGCGGATAACCGCACCGAGACCTCGCTCTCATGGGCTACCGCCACCCGAGAAGCCCGTCTCGGTTCGGTCCCAAGCCCACGCCAAGACGCCGCTACACGAGCTGGAACCTTGCACGAGCAAGACAAGAGGCACGGGAGGCTGCCTGGAGGTGACATTGGGTCTTGTGTACGTCGGTCGATGGCCCTATCGGATGGGAGCGATAGCAAGGGTTGGGGATAAGGTTGCACCTTCAAGAGAGTAGCTTATTACAAGCCCTTGTCCTGGTCCAGCTCTCTCGCGCCTCTTAAGTGGTCTGCTTTCCCTCGAGTGCCGTCGTCATGATCGGCGAGCATTGCGTGCTTCTTGGCTTCGGCTCACATAGGAAGGTCAATGACAACCACCCTGCGCGAGGAACCAGCCATCGTCACAAGTCGCGGCCGAGAAGGCATTATACTGCTATTTTTGCCCCATCTTCGCGACTCTGCGACTTGCTGTTGGCACTTGGCATAGGCACGTCGCCTTTGCGGGATCGTCTTGGTGGTTTTGTTTGTCCGCAGCCCAGCGTGAACGAACGGGCGGCGACGGTACGAGATGATGGTCAGGCTGAAGGGATAGACCAGCGATGCCCGTCTGATGATTTAAAGACGGTGCGGTGGAACGCAAGACATGCAAGACCCTTCTCATCTCCATCTCTGTCCGCTCATTCCACACCCATCCCCCGCCGCAAAAAGACGCCATCCGTAACGTCGAGGTGAGGCTCGGCACCACACCCCCAGCAGCCGTCGCCCGCGATTCAGCTGCGTCCAGCCCACGCGAGGCTATTCAGTGGAGCGCATCTCCTCTGTAGTATCGAAGCGTTTGCGCCATCGTGCCGGGGTTCCGGATCCAGCAGCGACGCAATGGTGTTCTCCAAGTTCACGTCCCGGTTCGGGACGAGTAAGACCAACGTCCACGGTGTCGCCGACGTCGAAACGTCCGACTCGGAGCACTCCATCATCCGCGATGGAGACCTGGCCTACACGCTCGCAAAGGGAGGAAACGGGTCCAAGCCGGCTTACCAGGAGGCCGTCGGGGCGCCCGTGGAGAAGCACTCGCCGCTTGGGTACCACGTCGGCTGGATCACGGTTATTTTCTTGAACGTCAATCAGATGATTGGGACCGGTATCTTCTCGACACGTATGATGAATCGGTTGACCCTCCAGATGAGTGTCTGCAGATGCTGACCGTGACGATACAGCTGCCTCAGTTCTCAGCGGCACCGGGTCCGTCGGCCTGGCCTTCATCTACTGGACCCTGGGTTTTCTCATGGCCCTGGCTGGACTGAGCATTTATCTCGAGCTGGCGAGCTACTTCCCGAACCGCAGCGGCTCCGAGGTCGTCTATCTCGAACAGGCGTACCCGCGTCCGAAACACTTCTTCCCCATCGCCTTCGCTGTGCAGTCCGTCCTGCTGTCCTTCAGCAGCAGCAACGCCATCGGTACGTCGACGGAGATACGCGGCACAGGGACGGAGCACTGACCGCGTGCAGTTTTGTCGAGATACCTGTGGCGCATTGCTGGGAAAACCCCGTCCGCGTGGGAGTTGAAGGGCGTCGCCATCGCGGCCTACACCTTTGCCGTCATCTGCGTCGTTGCCCACAACAAGTACTCCCTGTGGGCGACAAACATCATTGGCGCCGTGAAGATTATCACTCTTGTTTTCATCTCCATTACCGGTCTCGTCGTGTTGGGCGGCCATGTCGGCCACATTCCCGACCCTGGTGCCAACTTTCGCAACTCGTTCGAGGGCACCACTGACAACGGCAACGACCTTGCTACCGCTCTCATCAACATCATCTTTTCGTATACTGGATACTCGAACGCTTTTAATGTCGTCAACGAGATCAAAAACCCCATTCCCGTGCTTAAACGCCACGCGACGATTTCGGTCATCGTCGTTGCTGTGCTGTACATGTTCTGCAACGTCGCGTACTTTGCTGCTGGTGAGGCTTTTGAACCTTGATCGAGAACCTGTTGTATGTGCTGACTGAGCTATGCAGTCCCCAAGGCCGAGTTCAAGGGTGCCAAAGAGATTGCGGCCGCCGTCTTCTTCACCAAAGTGTTTGGCACCGGTCCCGCCGAGCAGGCTCTCAACTTCCTCGTCTTGCTCAGCGCCTTTGGTAACCTCTTGGCCGTGTTGATTGGATCATCCCGTGTCATTCGTGAAATCGGACGGTACAGTAATATCTCAACTTCATATTGAAAAATACTGACAATACTTTACAGACAAGGCGTCTTGCCCTTCACCCAGTTCTGGGTCAACACCAAGCCCTTCGGCACCCCCATCGGGCCCTACTTCTTGAAGTGGGTCATGACCTTCATCATGATCGCCGCACCACCTGCCGGAGATGCATTCCAGTTCGGTACGAGACCTCGTGGCCTTTTCCTCATCATATTTACTGACCATTGCCGCAGTCATCAGCTTGAAGACGTACCCCGACGGCCTCTTCCACTTCGCCATGGCCCTCGGTGTCTACCTCATCCGCCGCCGTCGCGCGCGCGCCAACCTCGGTCCCACCGAGTTCAAGTCGTGGCACGTCACCGTCATCTTCTTCATCCTCCTCCAGGTCTACATCCTCGCCATGCCCTGGTGGCCACCCAAGGGTGGTCCGTACTCTGGCAGCGTCAGTTTCTGGTATGCTACGTACTGCGTCGTTGGTATCGCCATGTAAGTTCGCCCCGTCACGTTTGCCTAGCAAATTGAGCTGATAAGGTTTGCAGCATGATCGTGTGCTTCCTCTACTACGCTGCCTGGATGTGGTGGATTCCCAAGTGGCGCGGCTACCAGATCCGCCCTGAGATTCTTGAAGTTTCTGACAATGGCGCCAACACCCATCGCCTCGCCAAGGTTCCGCTCGCTGACTTGGCAGCGTGGGATGCTGAACACGATGAGGCTGGAAACCTGCGCCGTAGGAATGTTGCCGAGTCTCACAGCTCCTCAAAGGGTGGCGGCGACGTCGCCGTCGTGGCTGGGCAAGGTCACACTCACCCAGCTAAATACTAGATGACTGGACGGCCCAATTGGTGTCGATCACAAGACAATGTTGATGCCGTAGGTAAATAGTGTCGATTTGAAAGCGAATTGATAGATCATTTATGCCAACTCAAAAGTCACGGGCATCTCGCTCAATTGAAGCCAACTGCTTGTTCCTGCAGAACTTCCAGGCGACATCCCTTTCGTCAGATTGAAAGGTCACGAGCTTTTTAATTGTCATGTCATACAACTCACACGTGGGACAGTCTCCTTTTGACAACTGAGCGTCGATTGAGCACGACGGCGTCGCTTTCGCAGTGCCGGAACTATGGTCTCCACTTTCGGCCGGATGTGGATCCTCCGACCGCGGATCTCAGTCCGGAGATGCGGGGACTTCTGTACTCATCCGAAAGTCTCGGGCACTCCTAATCCGTCACTGTTGCCTTCCAACACCCATCTGTGGCTGTTCTTCTGTTTATACACCGCCGTAACTGATTCAGCCATTGGCAAATGTCTTTACGGTCGAGGCTAGCGAAGACACCGGTGCGCCGTTCATGTGAATCTTTCCGTATGCGTAGTAAACCAGCAAAAGTGCCTCAATCGTTATCTCTGACCACCCGAAAAGAAACAAGTAAGTTTCAATGCCCCCGAGAGCAGACGGCATGCTCCAAGTGTGACTTGTCTGGTAGTGGCTGCAGCTACTAATCCCAGATGGCCATGAACACGCCAAGGCTTCGAGATCGGGGAGCGCAAAAATGACAAGCGCAATTTCTGGCATCGGCATCACAATCCGCACCAACGCAGCTCGGCTCATCGAGAGGAGGAGATATCAGCGACGACCAGAGCTTTAAATAACACTTAGTGATCTGTCTCAGATAAGGGACATCAGTTTTGGGGACGACAGGTTCTCGTCACCCAAACATCTTCGAGGCGTACGACGGTTTTGTGGTACATCAACTTCATGTGGACCTCGGCAACACATCACGATGGCATGTTCCAAATCTCATCGAGTCGCTCTGGTCTATCTGACATTTCTTTAATTGGCCTTATGTAGTCATTCTCTGAGAGACATACGGGTTTTCCACTGCTCACAGCCCCAACACAACTTTTGACAAGCGTCTGTGCATGCCTCTCCGTACTGTGCGCTATCCTCCCACAGCTTCGTATAAAGTAACACCTCAATGTGCCCGAAGATACTGGTCTCCTACGTAACACGATCCAGCCAGGATCTCAAGTCCTTACTTGCCAGCAGTGCCTCAAGCGGTGCTTTTGTATGGTGCAAAACACGTCCTTGCACCGCATGCTTTTGTCTCGCGCAGTGCCATTACGGCGTACTCAAGAGAGTTGAAACGGATACAAGACGGGCGTCTGATGGCAGGGTTGCTGAAGAAACGCAGCTTCCACGACAACTCGGATTCGGACTCGTCGTCATACATGACTGAGCCGCCACTTGGGGAATGCCCCGCGCTGGTTACCGTAGAGGTAGCACCGACCGAGTGACGAAGGAAGATGCGGAACCCATCACGGAAAGAAAGCATTGGAAATGAACCTAGAGATAAACAAAGAGAGTTTTGTGAACGTTGGACGAAAGGCAGAGGCTGTGGCATTGGACACCACCAGCGTTGGATTGTCCAACTAAATGCGCGTCTGCGTGTCGACACGCGGGTCGAGACCATACGTGCTCGATATTGATTTACAACGCGAATGATTTGATCAATGACATGGTATCCGATCGCGCCAGGTACCAAGGGGTCTTACCTGAACAATGAAGTGGCGACTAAGCGCCACGCGGCTTTTGTCTGGATTCCTCAACCTCGGGCTACCAGGGTATCAAGTAGGCGATTGCGACAACAAACAATTGTTGGGGACCAAACCAGTCACCAACAGATACCATTGAGGCAACTGCCCTGTGCCGCGTAGCCGGTTGGTTGGTATACTAGAATGGACAGAGGGGAAACGAAAAGAGAACAATAGGGAGAGGAAGCTGCAGAACTTGGGGGCTGATCGTGGCTCAAAATGCGTCGCCAGATCTGGTATACCCTCCATTGGCTGTCGAACCCTTGCTGATATTTTATTCAATGGCCCCTCACCGTCAAGGGTTCCCAAAAGCAAACAATCTCCAAGAAGAGAGGCCTCGGATATTGCCAAACCCCCAGGCTGGTCTCCGGACCATGTTGCGAATGTAGGTCTCTCAGCTTTACCCTGAGGAGCGCAGCGGCAGTGTGCCGACTCGGGATCCAGGGCCGGAGCACTGTGAGCCATCACGACGACAGTTTGGCATATAGTGGAGGAAGCTGCCTTGTTGTCGTGCCCCAAGTTGGTCCAGATTTCTGGCTTGACGGTGTCTCCGAGCCGGGTTCCAGAATTATTGGGACGACAAAAATGTAAACCAGGAATAGCTGCCAATCTGCCAATTCTCACGCAGTTAGTCATAGCAGAAATGATGCAGAGCTTGTTAGTGGTATTGGCAGCACATTCAACATCTCATGCAACTCGAAGCTCGGGATTGTGGCCGCTTTCCTTTTCCATTGGACATATATCGAGATGCAGCCCCTTCAAAAGTGACGAGTCACTTTCTCCAAGAACACACTCTGTTTCCGGACAGGAAGCTGTCTATCTGCTGACGACATAGCGACATAGCAGGACGTAGTTCATGATACAATGCGTTCCGGTTGACAGCCGCACCAGGGATGAAAAGCCAATGTATGCACATGGGTAAACCGAATCGTCGGAACGCACCCCTGAATGGCCTGGTACGCTTTTGTGGAAGCCGACAGCAAGATCCGAGAGACATAATAACAGCATTAGATGCCGCGGCCCGGTAGCCCTCGTTGTTTCTGTGACCGTATGCTGTCTCACTCCTTCGCCTCGAACGTACGTGTATCTTCAGTTCGATGTTCAGCCCAACGTCGAACCGTCCACCGGAAACAGTTTCGGATGCGCCGCCTGACCAGAACATCGGTCCGATATGGCTCGCAGTCTCGACCACGCTTCTGATCCCCCTTATCCTGACTACACTTCTCCGCTTGTGGGTGCGCATCGCCTGTCGCAAGGTGGGCTGGGACGATGTCACAATCATTCTCTCGCTACTGATGACGGTGGTGCGGTATTCCTTTGGCGTTATGCAACTGTCACATGGGAACGGACGACACAGACGCTACCTGACCGACTACGACTATATGATGATCAACAAATGGGGCTGGTACGGCCAGGTATTCCACTTCCTGGCGATGACGCTCCTCAAAGTCTCCGTCAGCTGTCTGGTTCTTCGGATGAAAGACAGCCGGTCTTTGCGAACATGGGTCTACGCCCTCATCGTCCCCGTCGTCTTCTTCAACATGGGTGCCGTCGTCATTTTGCTGGCTGAGTGCAAGCCTACGGGGTTCTGGCGAGGAGCTTCGGCCCAATGCTGGGATAATCGCGTCCGGATCTATTGGAACTATGCCGCCATGGGTAAGTTGTCCCATTTCGCGGCAAGTTATTTTGCTCTGGACAACTAGCTAAACACAAAGTTCCAGCGTACTCAATACTCACGGATTTTATATTGTCCCTCATCCCAATAGCTGTCGTCTGGAAGATCAAAATTCCCTTCCAGAAGAAGCTGATGGTTGTGGCGTTGATGAGTCTTGGTCTTATGTAGGCCATTCCACAATGAGCTTACAAGACTTCGAGAGAGCTAATATGGCTTAGTGCTTCGACCTTTGGTATTGTAAGAGCGGCCTCTCTTGGAGTCTCCCAAGAGGATCTCAGCTGGTCGTTCTGCATCGTCGCCATTTGGTCCAATATCGAACTGTTCCTCGGTATTATAGCCGCAAACCTCGCACTCTCTAGAGCCATCTACCTTTACTTCCGTGAAGGCTCCGGGTCAAAAGGTCGGGGTCGAGCCAATACGTCGGGGTTTGCCTACGCAGATAGCGGCTATCGCGGTGACGGTTTCAAAGTCTCTTCGACCTTCATAAGCTCCAAGCTCAGGAGGGCGACATCAAAGGCGCCGAGTTCAAACAGCGACATACCTTTGGAGCCGGGAATACAAAAGAAGACGGAGTTCTGGTGGAGGGAGGATGAAGGCTCAGGTCGAGCGGCGTCGCAACAGTCAGATGTCGATATACAGCCGGCGCCATAGTCCTAGATCCAAGCTAGCATGAATGGTCAAAAGTGGCAGACTGTGTGTAATCTACTGAACTTGGCGCTCTATTCTGTGCTACCTATCTCGGGTTCTCTCCCATATCTCTCACCGTCTTTGTCGCACTTCCTTTCCTGTCATTCCGATGCCGCTGAGATAACTCAAACACCGGTACGGTCATCCGGGTCCTGCCTGCGAAACTTGTCGAGGCTGAATTCGGAGCCGCCAGTGCATCCTTGGTTGCTGGCCTTGCCGGGCTTGATGTTCTTGTACTTCAGCGCAGTAGGGCCTTCGGGCTCGGAGTCGTGGGCGTGGTTGTAGCCCTCGCTCTGGATGCCGTAGGTGTAGCCCTCGTCGTCAGAGTCGGCCATGAGATCCTCCATGGTGGTTCGCTTACGCTCCTTGGCGTTCTTCTCGCCCTGACGGCTGCTGCTGCCGGAGGCTTTGACGTCCTTGGTGGTGTTGGAGGCCGTGCCCTTGTTGTCCTTGTTGTCGTTTTTGCCGTCGTTGGACTTGTCGCCCTTGCTGGATCCCGCGGTGTTGGAAGAAGACATCACGAAGGCTGTGTGGTGCGACTCGTCTGTGCTGGAGATGAAAATAATTGTCAATCTACATCATGTCTCATATGTGAAGTGTCTTACCTGTGTTCTGAATATGCTTGTTGTTTGGCTTTTGCGTCTAGGCTGTTCTGTCTGGTTATCTTGGGAGATTGACAAAAAGCAGAAGAAGGGGATCTCGGTAGGTCTTTATATGTGCCTGTAAAAACTTGACAGAGTAGGTGAATAATTGACGGTTTCTATCGGAGGTGAAGTTACATGATGCACTGCGCGTCTTTTCATCCCGAATGAAGCATGTTTTGCCATCTCGAGTGATCTCAGCACCACGCATCACGCGCCCTAGGCAGAAAGCTCTTCGGGCTGACTCACTGATCTTGCAACAGCGATGATTCAATACAAGATGGGGAGTTCGTGATTCACGCCTCCAACCTGATCAGCACGCGGGTAGTCTTTCCAAATGTCTGGTACTTCTCCAGTGCAGCCGCCACCGCCGGCTTCTTGTACGTCTCAATGACTTGCTGCTCATGGTATTAGCGGTAGTGCTGATTCACGGCTTCTATCCATTACCTACCTCGAGGCTGTCAAACCCAAGGACACCGAAACCCGTGGCAGGACCATCGTCGGCACTTCTACCACCAAACGCCTTGCCGCCCACGGCCGCGACCAAGTCGAGCCAGGCCTGCTTGGCCCCGTCATGCTTGCTCTCATCAGCGAGCTCCAAGAAAGAGAACTCGGTCAAGGCTTTGGGCTTCTCGTCGGGGAAGTCACTGGTCTCAAACTTCCTGATCAGTGGCGGTCCGGCAGCCTTGGCCTTGGCCTTTTCGGCATGCTCCTTGGCGAATGCGGACTCGGAAAAGGCCTTGTCTTTGGCAGCAGATGCAAAGGCTGCGTTTATGATCAGCATTGGTCCTCTTATGTGAACTTGGAGGCGACTTACCGATGGTTTGGACAAACTTGAAGTCCTTTGCAGGCCCGCCATTCTCTCCAACAACTTCACCGCCCGTGACGTTAAGTACACCAGGCTGGGCCGCAACATCTGACTTGATCGTAGGCCACACACCCAGAAACTCGTCCTTGTTTCCGGCGGGAATGTTGGGGGTGACGACGACTACAAATGGCATTTTGAAAGATGAGGTCGCACTTCTTGGAAAGTGAGTGAAGTATGATAAGTTACTGCTGGAGTAAGTCTTGATGGTTGAATGAGAGTTGTGAGAGTTGTGAGAGTTGCTGAGATTGTGCTCTAGTTTTCACTCAAGTTGTCGGTGGTCTGAAGACTCTAGACCTTTTTATGTCGTTGATTTCGGCTGTCTTTTGATAAAAGAGGAGATACAATACCGTCTCATGTCCGAAGCTGGGCCCCACCCGGGGCTCAGTCGGGACCCGAGAGCTCGACTCGGCATAATTGCGACGAGGCGCTGCAACACGTAGCCCATGCTGCCGACAAGGACCCTTGAAAACGTTCATGAAAAATAGGACCATGAGTAGCAAGTATGTTGATGTACTATAGCCCCATTTCGGCCCTCGTCGGGAGCGTCTAACGGCTTCTCAGGGTCTAATTGTGGTCAGATCACGAAATCCTGTGCAGCCAATGAACGTGGGATCTGCAGCACAGAAACAGTATCGTGAATGCCTCACCCTTGAATGCGAAACTCTGAGTTGCAAGGATTCAGGTTCCAGCGGCTGGGGTGGCAGTTCGGGAAGAGTTTAGCCTTGGTTGCTCTCGCTCGCGGAGCCGGAGGGGCCGGGCCGGCCGGTTCATGTTTGTTCCTCCTTCGCCGTCGGCTTCTCGTTTGATTCCGTCGTTCATGCCCCCTCCACCGACCCGAAAGTCTAAGTGTCGGGAATTATGCAATAATGGTGTGCGTGAGGGGTTCCGGGGACTTATACTCGGACGGCGACAGAGCACGGCAGAGGAAGTTTGATGTGCAGTCACATCGCACATTGGCTCACTTGCAACATATCTCGTTGAATAAATAGCTATCCTTTTTGGGTTTGAGCACGATATTATTAAATTTTCCACACCCTGCCAGCGTACCTGGACAAGTTATGACTCAATATGGGCTTCTTCATGGCGTTGGTTGCTAGGCTCCTGTTGAGTTTGCTTGATGTTCACATGCTGTCATGAAGGAATCTACCTGTTCTCTGCTCTACACAGAATCATCACGGCCTGGGTAAACCCCACTCATTAATTTGCAGCATCAATACCGAAGCCTCACTCTGAACCAGTATCGAGCCGGGAAGCTGATGCATGGTCGGAGGAGATTGCCTTCGCAACGTTCTATCCGCAGTAAGTACTGTAACGTACTGAAACATGGAGGAAATGCCACGGAATTGACCATTTTTGCTGAGTTTAGGTATATGTATGTGTTGTATCCGTAGACCTGTTCTAATTGAGACTACTATGTGCGTGTCTCACCATACATCATACCCCAGGCCGACAAACTTGCGATAGAAATAAGGTATGTCGTAAGAAGAACGCCCAATTCCGTGGACACATACCTTTGGGCCTCGATGATTCTGTCATAGCTGACTCCGGTAGACTTCAGCATGGTTCTCGTGATGCAAGTTCACGGTTTTAAGTCGCAATGGGAAGAAAACTAGCCTAACTCAACCACGACTCGGAACATCGTAGACACTTCATGATGCCGATACTACTCACCGAGGAAATATACAGCAATTAAATCTCCGAGAGAGTCAATCCAAGCAGAAAGTGGTTGATGGCGTCAACTTATCGAGATCTGCAGCAGGAGCTCGTGAGGAAGTGTTGGCTTCACGGAAAATTGAGCCCGACTAACAGGGAGACAAGATATCACCTCGGGTATCGAATTGCCTGCACGAGTAGTCAGTGAACAAACATCCATGTCAAGAGTGAAGCCATGAGCGTACAATCCATATCAAGCTCACGTCTAGGCAAACCCATTTATTCGACGACAGACAAAGCAAAGCTCGAGGAACGCAAATAGTTATTAGTTGTCACTTTTAACAGCTTTCCGCACATGTCCATGGGGAACTCAACTTTGTTACTTCCAGATTTGATCTTCTGTTTGGGCGGTGAAACAGATTTTATTACACCTTGTCGGTATTGAAACCTCATCTTTCAAGAATTCTCCATCGTCCCCCAGCTGAGAGAGCCTTGAATCCACACTTCTTAGTATCAGCAAACAGCGATTTGCCAGTGCTGTGGATATTTGTTGGCTCCAGCAGCTATACTGGATGGTTGCTGAAGTTATTCCGGCCCTTAGAGCAGTCAGGAGGAACAACCTCAATCGCTCTAGAAGTTTTCACGTCTTCGTACTGCCCCAGCGAGTTGAAGTATTTTCTTGGATTACGCAATCCATTAAGTCTCCTCGGTGGGCGCGAGACCAAGATCAGAGCCCAAGAAATACCAAGATTCCCAAGCCCTCTTAGCTAGCACTTCGTTGGTTGCAGACGCGTCAACGGAGTCTGCCCCGTCTTCTTAGTCACAATCACTACCCCGGCTCCCTGACGTCGGGTCGCGTTCGCCAAGGGGTGGGGAAACTGCCATCGTTGCGTAGCTGATGTTCTTCCCAATATCTAACCAGGCATTTGCTGAGCAAGCCAAGGGCAGGCTGATGAACCAAGCCGAGTTCCGTATGTGTTTTCACACTGAAGCTCTTGGCTGCCAGTTCGGCTGTACCAACCGTCCAATCAACATCATATGCTCCCAGAGGGACTTCAGCAAGGGGCTGGAGAGGATTCTAAATTTCTGGAAGGTCTTTATCTAGGACAAGACCCCCAAGACACTTGGCCAGCATGGTCGCGTGTACTATCATGCCCAGCATTGCAGAGACATACGACGGCTGGTCATTTCCAAGGTTGCTGAGCTATTCCATCCTCGAATTCTTCTATTACGTGAACCCAGGTATCACAGCAGGCTTGGTCACTCTTTCGGCACAGGCTTGGTATCCGCATTTTATAATCTGAGATAGCCCCAGCCCAGAAAAAGCATGTAATTGTCCTCTCCCGCTTTTCGGTGTCTTCTCCCTTACTCATTCGTCCAGGCATCAGCGAACCTACAGCCAAACCTTTGGTGTAATCATCCTTGACCGAGACTTGAATCACTGTCCGGGTCATCAGATTCAAGGTTTGCAGTATATGATTGGAGAGGCACCTTTCATCGAACACGGCCTCGTAAATCGCAGGAATGGTCAACATTGGTAGGAGAATCTACAACATCCTAGCCCCTGCGGCCGACAAGGCAGACGACGGTCGCGATGTCTGGGGCTCTCGATTATCATTCATCTTTGCGGCAATGGGGGGAGCCGTCGGACTAGGAAACCTCCTGCGATTTCCCTCTATCGTGTACAACAACCACGGTCTTCAGTTCTTCATTCCCTACCTCATCTCCTTGTTCTGCCTGGCCATACCGACGCTTCTCCTGGAAATCTCCATCGGCCAAGCCTACCGTGGCGGCTGCGTTCTGGCATGGCATCACGCCCACAAGCGCGCGAAAGGCGTCGGCTTTGGCGTCGTGTACATCGGCTACGCGATTGTCATTTACTACGTCCCAATCATAGCCTGGATCATGTCCTACTTTCGTCACTCCTTCATCAGCCCATTGCCGTGGACCGGCCGGAATGAGGATTTCTTTTACGGGGACGTTCTCCAGAACGTTGAGCCCGTCGACGGTAGCTTCACGTCAAGTGGCGCCATCCAGGAATACACAGACTACCCCGGATTGGGCATGAACACCGAAATAACTCTATGGAACCTCTTTACTTGGTTCGTGGTCTGGCTGTGCATGTTCAAAGGCATCGGCCTCACCGGCCGCGTGGTCTACTTCACCATGGCCATGCCCATCATCCTGATGATTGTGCTCATCGGCCGCGGATGCTCCCTGCCAAACGCCATCGACGGCATTCGCATCTACTGGACCGAATGGCACGGGGAGAAACTTGCGTCTGGGAAGATCTGGCAAGAAGCCTGTGGCCAGGTCTTCTTTTCCACGGGAATCGGCATGGGCTACTACACGACCTATGCCTCTTACAACCACAAATACTCCAATGCGGTGCAGGATGCCCTGATCATCTGCATCTCAAACTCCCTGATCGAGGTGATTGGCTCCATGTCAGTCTTCGGTGTCGTTGGCTACCTCGGGATGCACCCCGACACCAGCGAGACACTCAACACATTCGTCGTGGGCTTCTTGACGTACCCCGAAGCCATCGCCGAGATGCCTGGCGCCAACTTCTGGGGCGTGCTATTCTTTGCAACTCTCTTCATCCTCGGTCTCGGGTCTGCCTTTGCCCTCTTGGAAACCCTGGTCACCATGACTTGCGACACAGACTGGGGGAAGAAATATCCTCGCCCTTACGTGTGTACCGCCATCGTCGTCGCCTCGTCTCTTATTTCTCTGCCCTTCTGCACCGAGTTCGGATACTCCCTGGTTGACGCAGCCGATACGTGGATCAACTACTTGGCCCTTTTCTGGATTGTCTGGTCGGAATCCGTCTGCGCCACGACTGTCTACAGGTATCGCGATGTTGTCAACCAGTGCGGGTTTTCTGCATGGGCTTTGTACAACCTCTTTGGCTACATAGGTGGCACTGTTCTTGGCCTGATCGTCGCGCATGCCGTCTCACCCGAGGCTGGTGCGGGCGTGGGCTTTGGCATCTTCATCGCCGGCGCGGTGTCATCCGTCATCATCGCCAAAGAGCCGACAGCCTACTGTCCCAACTTCTTCAGCAAGAGCGCTTTCATGCGAAAGTTCTACTATTTATCATCATACTCTGTAAGTTCTTTGTCTGAATCAGACCTTTGACGGCTTGACTGACCATGGTTCTCTAGGGCAATCAGCTTCGTCGCGACCTCAACGCGACCATCTCCACCAGCGGCCAGTGGAAGATCCCAGCCATCTGGGCGTTCATCCTGAAGTATAACACGGCGCCCATCGTCGCAATCATATTCTCCTTTGCGTATCCCAACTTCTACGCAGCCGGACGCATCGACCCACTTTCCATCGCCAGCTTCGCCTTTATGCATCTGGTCCTGCTCAGCACCGTCGTCGGCTTCATCATGCCGCGCTGGTTCAACGTCTTAATACCAAAGTCGAAGGTCACGGCAGCTGACTATCCGGTCATGCCTGGCGTCATCTTTTCTCGGGCCAACGCCACAGGCTCTCTGGACATTGATGGTGTTCCCCCAGAGGCTCGAGACTCCACGAGCGATGTCCGAGGTCACACGGCAGATTTATGGGCACGTGATGGGAGTCAAGAGAAGGTTGCTGATAAACGATAATGGGCGGGGGCATTTCCATCCTTCCTCAGTCAGACGAAGCAGTACGACCAAGGCCATTAGGAGTATGCAGTCACCAGAGAGGTGAGCTGCACTTGGGATAGTGAGTACAGGAGCCTTACCTTTGGGAGAAATAAAAGTCATACGACATCTTGATTTGCATTTATCAGTACATCGGCATGCCATTAAACTACGCTGTGATCATGACTGTTAGCTACTGCATGGTCTGGGAAGTGTCAGGCTGACGCCGAGCAAATATATTCGGCCTCGGGCAGCACGGAGTGGAAAACACTCCGAACAACCCACATAGCTCTGGACGACGAATCGACACAACTTGCAGAATTACTTCAAGAAAGCTATGTATGGTGACACTGCAGTTTATCCACTTCAACCAACCATGTGTGTTAAAGCTGTTGGGATGTCAGAATGAATCATCGCCACTCATGGTGTCTAGAAATGATACTTTCTGATGAGTACTCACATGTGTATGTCACAACAACAATTTCGAAAAGGCTACCCTGAATGTATCTGAAGTGATTCATCGTGACTTGTAGGGCCATCATCCGTGTAGGTAGCTGGCCGCACTTGCTCGTGTGTTGAACACGTTCGTCTCGGACGTGGGATGGAACACCGATTTTGCAATAAATGATCGGTGATCACGCGCCCAAAACACTTCCAAGTCCAAGAGCTTTACCGACCAAATGAGTGTTTCAAAAAAGCAATATTTGGCTATAATGAGTCGCTATTCTTATTCAAACGTAAGTCATTGGTCTTCTCATACATCGCATCACGCATGATGAACCAAGTTTTGCCGAACCGAGTCATTTGCTTTTTGCGAAGCATTGAAGACCACATTTTTCAATAACATCTGAAGCAAACCAGGCCGCCCTGCTGTTCATTGTAGCTTCGTTGCAGACTGCTAACGTAGGTCACACCTAGAGTTGGCCCACTGAAGGGTGTACGTTCGCTCAATCTTGAAGAAATGAGCGTTACAGTTAGGTTAGTTCATCCTTTTCAATACCTCCCAAATGTACACTGCTATGATGACAACTTATCCCGGTCTGATATATGAAGACTAAAGAAAAGAATCGACATCGCCTGAAGCAGACACCCTGCGCCTGACCAAGTGAACCAACTGTCAAGGCCTGAAAGCTGACGATTCTGAGTGCTATCTAGTTCTTTATCCTCCTCCACTGTATAGGTGGTGTTCACTCAGCGAAAGACACAGTTCAAAACGCCTTCGATCCGCTAGGTAAGGCGATCTTCCACCCAAGACTCTTAAAGTATAGATTTAACGCCGCAAAGGCCCCTGATTCCAAAATACTGAGCTATTCGTCGTCATTATCTCTCTTCTTAACCAGATCCGTCTCAAAAGAGAGCCCGGCTTCCCTTCTCAACACACCATACATCGACGAAGAATCCAAAGGTCGTCCTTCTACATCGGAGTAGGCCCGGGCTTCTGTTAGATGCCTCAAAGCGACCTCCGCAACTTCCAGTCTCGAGCCTGAGCCTTCCGCACAGTCGATACCGTGGCCGATATCCTTCAGCGCCAGTCCTAGATCAGACCAAGGCCTCTGTCCGCGGGCAGGTAGGTAAGCGCCTGTGGTCAACCGCTTTGACATGCTCAGAGCAAGAGGCCCATATTGATGTTCAATGAGCTCTTCCATCGCCTCTGTTCCGAGACCTGTCTTTTCTGCGAACACGTGGGCCTCGGCGACGAGTTCCATCATGCCTGCCGTCATGAAGTTTCTTTCGTCTTGTTAGCACACTGCGTCTCCCCCCAAAGAGACTCGCACTCACCCAGCTGTCTTCAGCATGCTAGACTGCGTGACATCGTCGCCCAGTCTGATGATACGTCTTCCCATGATGCCGACGATGAAAGGAGTGATCAACTGGACGGCATCGTCCGGACCGGCAATAACCCACAGTAGCTTCCCCTCTGCAGCAACTGGACTTGCGCCGAAGACGGGGGCTGCTATGAATTTCATGCCTCTCTGTGTTACCCGTTGATGGGCCTGGTTTGAAGACTTGGGATGGACAGTTGAGGTGTCGACTATGACCTTGCCGGACAAATCTGCGGCGGGGTCGTCCAGGACTCTATCCAGT
The DNA here is from genome assembly GCA_004366825.1 of Colletotrichum spinosum. Classification (NCBI taxonomy): domain Eukaryota; kingdom Fungi; phylum Ascomycota; class Sordariomycetes; order Glomerellales; family Glomerellaceae; genus Colletotrichum; species Colletotrichum spinosum. The sequence goes on along the minus strand of QAPG01000059.1, from coordinate 76,709 downwards.
ATCTCTTTCAAAGCCGCATCGTCGCTGAGGGACATAAACACGATGTCAGACCTATCGACTAGTTCACTGATGTTATCGCGGGCGACACCCCCAATCTCTTGCAGGCGCTGCCCTCGCGACATCGTGCGGTTGTGATACTGCAACGCCGGAAAGCCAAGTTCCGCAAGGCGCTTCTGCAAGTTCATGGCCATAGCTATGCCCATCGAGCCCAAACCTGACGTTTTTAGCGGTCATTCAGTCGTCACTGTATCTCTAATTTGATCGTACGAGGATCTTACCTATCCATCCGAAATGCGGGGGCCCGGCCGAAGCTTGACTTGTCATGGTCGCTACGATAAATATCGCAGTTGTTTCTGAGCGGCTACTGTTGATTATCTGTGCCCAAGAACAAAAAGGCGAAGCTTGGTGATGTCGATGGTTGATGGGGCAAATGCTCTCCAGAAGAGACCCCAAAATGGGGGTGAGTCAGGTTGATATCGCCGCCTGGGTCGGCCCCACTCTCGGCGGTGATCCGTCGGCGCTTGGTTCCGAGCTCCGATTACGGCTCTCCATGACTTCCATCAAAAGGGACATTGCTCGGTGAGTAAACATACGAGTACGAATAGATCATAAAGTACTTGAATCTTCTTTCTTCCTCGGGGTTCACTGTGACAGCATACCATTCACGTCGTTTCTACCATACTATGCCGAGCGTCTGGCCCGGTCCTTGACCCCTCTTCTCTTCCCCGCGAACCTTGCGCATAGCAGTCTGCTTTCTACCCATTGAAGACTAAATGCTTCTCGCTGTCATCATCCTCGGCCGGAACAGAGTTCATCTGAATGGAGGTTTGGACTTTGATCTCGATAGGACCTTTTGCCTTGGTTGAGAAGTTCCCTGTCCGCTTGTCGAAGCTCTGCAATGGCATGTTTCCGCTCGTATTTCGTCCGTATGGATTCTTGGAGTACTTCTTGTATGTTCCCAGCTTGGGGATGATCTTGACAAACAGGGCCTTGAGCGCGGGCACGGAGGCGCAGATAATGGCAATGTTGATCTCCAATCCAGACCAGACGGCGATGTCGACGCCAACGACTAGCTGGGTCAGGATTCCTGCTTGGAAGAGAAATCAGAGGAGACTTACGTGGCTGTTGGTCTATAGGTGCCGAGCCATGGACAAAGAGAGAGTGTAGTCGCACAATGGCCACGATGGCGGCACTTCCTCTGTCAGCGGGGGCCCAGCAACGCAATGAAATAGCGACTTACAATGCACCGCAAGTAAACACGCCTATCAACACCAGTTTCGCACGAAATGTCACTTGCAAACCTCGCAGCCATGGAACTGGCAACAAGAGTATGATGAGGTCGTTGAGGATATTGAATCCAGCAATGGCGTAGTTCAGAGCCGAGCGCTCAATGCAGCCTCCTTCAATGGCATTGTCCCAGTACTTGGCCACCGGCCAGCAGGTGAAGATGCTCGTGCCGAGGCAGAATGCAGAATAAAGGGCAAGCCACACCATGAGTCCCAATATGATCTTGGCCGCTTTTTCAGTCCGAAAGATGCGTCGGTATTGGAGTAGAATGGAGAACTTGACACAGAGCTGTGTGAAATTGTAGCATACCACTGTAGCGTACAGTGCTCTGAGAAACTCTTGAAGCTCCTCTAGACCTATCGTATCTCCGAGTCCCCACTTGATCTCTGTGCATCCGCGGTCAGTATGTTTCCTGTCACACCGCCAGCGGTACATGGATTTCGAACTAACGCTGGATCATGGTAACGAGATATCCGATCGTTCCTATCTGAAAGCTCGTGGTCAGTTCGGAAGCTGAAGTCTGTCTGCGGAGGGATGGACACGTACCAGTGCCACGACCATCAGGGCATCATCTGCTCCAAGGTTCTTCACGAGAATCGCGCGCGTATACGTCCTTATTCCCACCACGAGAGACGCAAAGATGGTGAAAAAGAATGACGAAAACACCAGCCCATAATTCCGGGGCACCACCCGCACGCCTCCAATATCCCACATGGCTTTGAGATATTCGACTGGGATGAAGAAGGATGAAATGGCCTGACAGGGCGTGTGGTAGGAACTGCAGATTGTTTGCTCCAGAGAACGAGTACAGAATGGTATGAAATAAGGTCAGCTCTGAAGGAGACAAACTTGAAGGTACGAATCATTCTGACGCCCTAGATTTCCCGAGAGGTCACATGTCGAATGAATAAGACAGAGCGCCTTCTTCACCAAGTCAAGTATCCCTCTGGGGCGGGCATAGTTGCCAACACAAGACGGGATACAAGCTCCGGTTCATGTTGCATCCTAAGGCCATATTCAACGTTCTCACAACAACCTCGCTTCTCCAAGATACGGTCAAAGCAGACACTCTGCTTTCCGTCTTTGGCTAAGACTCCGACTGTCAATCTCGGGCCCTTCATCGTCCTTACAATCACTACCAACATTTGCCCGTTGTTTGAGGACGTTAGGAGTGGAGATTGCCACTGGTTAGCTGTTCGGACCAACTGCGTAGAAACCTAGTCTCATACGCCGCACTCATGCGATGTTGGGAAAGCCGTCACATCCCGCCCATTCTTGTACCCAGTGCAGGACTCCTGTAATACTCACTGACAAGGAAGTTATTCGGTTCGGAATGCCATACGCGAGTAGGTCGATGCGAACTGGCTCTGCAAAATACCTGGCCCCTGCTTTTTTATGGGCAGAGTCAAAACAGGCGTATGACGCCAAGGGCTCGCTTCGGAGAAACTGAACACTTCATAACCAACAGCGGGGGCGTTGGATGCGGCGAGCCAACTGCGGATGAACCGAAGCTGTTGGAACAAGGGTGCGATGTTGTTGGAACCGGGGACGATTGCAACTCCGCTTCACGGAGGCGATGATGAATTATGATCTGTTGGGTCTTATGTTCTTTTTATTCAAGCCGGTACCTGAAAAACTCTTCCGTGCAGGTAACATTGCTCAACTGGTCCGTTGTGGGTACACACATCGTCAAGACACAGGACAAGCAGATTCCCGGTTCCCATGGTGGAACGGCAATTTTCCCATCCCGTCTGCTTTGCGAAAGCCAGAAGCTGAAACGGTGTATGACATGTGGTATGAATCATCTATGTGGTGGCATAAGATGTAAGGCAAAGCAGTAAGGTGTCTCTAAACATCTTTAAATCGACGGGTCTATCTAGCTATCGTACGCCCGTAAAGGCATGGTCTATGTACAGAGGTTCATTGTTTTCAAGGCATGTTGGAAGGTTGGATCGTCAAGCGCTGTAAACACTGGCTTCTTCCTTCTCCAGGGGCGCATCAATGTGGTTATTGAACTCTTTCTTGGGGTCGAAAAGAAATGCAGCAGCTAAGAGAGATGGGTTAGCAACAATGTTTGATGGACAAGACGATAATAACATGGTAACTCACCAATGACCGCAACAGCAACAAAGCAAGCAGCCGCAATCCAGACGTGTCGGAAGGACACAACGTATGTTTCCAGGAGCGCGTTGGCGCCCTTGGCAATGATCTCAGGAGTGATGTTGGGGATTTGAGCAATGGAGTCGTTATCGTGCGACGTCAGTCCCAGGATGAAAGCCCCGAGACTCTGGGGGCTCAGACCAGCAGGAATGACAGCATTGGCAATGTTTTCCGGCAAATGGCTCATGCTGTCGTTGAAAATGACGTTATAGATGGCGATTCCGATTGTACCGCCTAGAGAGCGGACACTAATGACGAGACCACTGGCTATGGCGATCAACTCGTGGGGAATACATAGCTGAGCGGCGGTGATGAGTGTCGTCAAAGTCATGCCGAGCGCGAATCCGAGAAGAACAGGGTAGAACCAGACTGGGTCACTCGAGCCTTGGCCCGTTGTCGCCATGCATACGAAGAAAACGACAAAAATGACGAAGGCGCTGACCGTGAGCCAACGGAGACGATGCGTTGCCGCGCAGTACCATCCACAGAGGATCGATCCGATCATGGAGGCGATGGACATGAGGGCATACCGTGCGCCGACCAGCACGGCATCAGTCTCATACAACACGCTGACCTGGAAAGCGAAGTAGGTGTTTGCCGCAAAAAACGCCACGCCCTCGGCAAAAACGCAGAGCATGACGATCGAGAAGTTGCGGTTCTGGTTGAAGAGGCCGTGATGGAACATGCCATCCTTCTTGAACCATGTCTCGTAGACAACCAGAGCCAGAGCCAGCGTGAGGCCAACGGCAAAAGTCGCCGAAACATGAGGATCAGACCATTCATATGGGTTCTTGGACCAGGAGAGGCCCAGACAGAACAAAACGAGACCAGCAGCCAAGAGGATGTAGCCCACCCAGTCCAGTTGAGCCAGCTTCTCCATGTTTGTGAGTCTCTTCTGCAACGGCCGCGGTGGAGGGTGGTAGACCACGATGCAGAGGAGAGCAGATACGGCGTACAAAGCCAGAGCCATGTAGAAGTAGTTGCGAAAGCCTTCGGAGGTGGGATCGTTGGTACGATTGAAGGCACCGCCGACAAGCAGGCCGAGGATGCTGCCGAGACCGTTGGAGACCATGTCGGATGCTTGACCGTAAGCTCTCCACTTCCGAGGAAGAACTTCTGAAGAAACCGTGTGAAGGAGAGGCTGCGCTCCAAAAGCGATGCCGATGACGCAGAATCCGGCGATACACATGTTGATGTCCGTCGCACGCGCGACGACGACCGAGCCAACAGCGCCAAAGAGCGTCGGGACGACGATGAACCATTTGCGGCCCCAGTAGTCAGCCGCCTGGGAGAAAATGGGGCCGAGGACCACGGTCATGATGGTGATGACCGCCGAGAGCCAGCTCGTCTTGTCGGAGGCGCCAAAATGGCCAGCGATCGTTTGACCTTGCTGTGAGACATCACGGTAAGCCACCGCCCTGCTCAAGGGTATGTAGGATGTTCACTTACAGCACCAGCTCCGATCAAGCTGAAGAGTTGGGCAAAGTAGATGAGAGCCACAGCAAAGACAGCAAGGAATGTCTTTGCATGGAGACGTGGCTCGGCTTCATCGGGCACTTCGCTGCCATCTGATTTGCCCCGTACAGACTTCTCAGTATCCAAGACCACGGACTGATCGCCTGGCTTATCAGTCGTCGCATCGCTTTGCGCTGGGATTTCCGCCATGTTGAAGATCGGTAACAGTTTTGGCCAGGAAGTCTTGCTACCAGAAGTGAGTTGAGGGACTCCTGTAGAGGGAAGAAGGGGAAGTCAAGAAGAAACTAAACGATGAAGTTGTAAGCGCTAAGGGTCAGCAGTAGATGCGGCGTCACGGGCTAAAGAAGCGATCTTACGCTACTAATATCGACGATGAGATGATCGACGAACTAAAAGCTCCCTCATGGTCTCGGACGTCCGTGGCACATGTAAGACCTGCGTCTGTGTCTGGCCGCTGTACAAATCAGAGGCTGCCTTGAGTATCACCACCGCTGCACAAGATTATGTACGTCCCAACCGCTGGTTGACCGGCTCATCACCAGGTTCCACCTCCATCACACATGCACCCAGGGTCTGAACCGTTCAGCATCCGGCATACATCTGCCATTCTATCCATAAAAGGCAGCAACCGTTTCCGAACATTGACTAGGAGGTACTCCGTGCGATGATACGGTGGGCTAGCAAGCTAGTCAGAGCCGCTTGGAGTTGGGGCACACGTAAGAGGCGCAGGACGTTATCCCAACCACCTCTGGTCAAGTTTAAGACAATTCATCTAGGACAAGTGGTGTTCGACCCCTGACACCTTGGACAAATTAGCAGAGTGGTCACAGGGTCGACGTTGGATCTTCAAAAAACCTCCTGGTCAACCTTGTAGTCTAGAATTCAACGTGATGTGGTGTTTGCGATGCCAACTGACCCTGGCAAGCACCACTAGGTTGACTTGAGCAAGGATCGGCCCGCCGAACCTTGGCTCCGCGGAACCTTCATTCTATACATAAAGAGCGAAAGGGTACGTACACGAGACAGCGTTACTGGCCAACCTGAGCTGGTGGTTGGGATGTGGCGATGATGTACTTCACGCCGACACTGCGATTCACTTCGGGACCGCAGGTGGGTTAATCAGCTGGATTTCACCCTTCTGCAAGTAACATAAAAGACCTGGCAGTCAATAGTGTTAATCTGTGGTTCCTGAACCTCGTCCTATTGAGCCTTTGATCCTTCGCGAATATTTATTCAGCTGGACGGCTCACAAGCCCTGGATGCTCGACATCTCCCGTCGCCACCTTCAGATAATACAAATGAGAGATAGACCTACGTGTAATCTTCGAGCATCAGCTACGTGTTACAACCTCGTCAGCTATCAAGATCGGACTCGCGAGCTGCTCATCCGTACCGTGACTTAGCCAGTGTGCATAAGACGAGCTTCTGAAGCGAAACCATGTGAATACTTACCGATCCAATCCTGTATCTCCTGAGGGCTGCTGGCCTGGCGGGTAGGCCTTGTCGAGATACGGTACTCCTCGGCTTATTCCCGAATCCGGCAGTACAAGTCAAGACCCCTGAATCACAGAACCAACAGCAATCTGACCTGCTTGAAGGAGGAAATTTTCATACTCCTAGCGATCCGGCGCCACATTGGTGCATCGGATACTATGGTCTAGATCTCGGGAGTAAAACCCGAAAGCAAAAGGTCGTACGATCAACCTTTGGTTCCAGGACAGCATGCCGCCCACATTCAGAGCCAACACAGTTCTACCAACAACGAATGGGCCATGATATGGAGAACTTGGCGATGTAGACCTCTTCAACTCTCTTCATTCGTCTCGCTTGATGTTTGCTTCATACGCTGTTGCTCCTCTTGACACTCTGTCCTCCAATGACTGTTCACGCCAGCCGCCATTTCTCTTGCTCCGAGGCCCATATGCCCCAGCAGAAACCTGGCTGGGTCGCAGATCGTGGAACTTTTGGAGGGGACAGCGGCATCCACTGCATGTTTGGAGAAGATAGTGGCATACTCTACATGCAGCCGATGAATCACACACACGCGAGCTGGATTATTTGATTTTCTAGATCCTCATGTCTTCTGACACAGCTGGAAGTGTCTTCATCATGTTCACGATCCCATCATCATTTCTCGTCTTGCATCGATAGATGAAACCTTCTGAGCAACCATCACGCGCAATCCCAACATGTTAGACATCATCATCGTCGGAGCAGGCATTGCCGGCCTGACGGCAGGCCGCTCTCTCCGTCGCGCGGGCCACAGGGTGCACATCTATGAGCGCTCTGCGATGAATAACGAAGTTGGGGCCGCTATCCACGTCCCTCCCAACGTTTCCAGATTCCTCGTTCGTTGGGGCCTCGACCCTGAGGCGGCCGGTTTTGTCAAGGCCGGTCCTATCCAGTTCAAGGATCCAGCAACCATGGAAACAGTGATGGCCATGTCCCACGCTCAGAATCATGAGCACTACGGTGCCGACCTCTGGTACGCTCATCGCGTTGACTTACATGACGCTCTGAAGCGGAAGGCCACAGATCCCGAAGGACCAGGACTTCCTGTCATCGTTCATCTCAAATCTTCGGTTGTTGGATATGTGAGTCCCCGTTTCTCCCATCTTGCCTAGCCGGGTTTCTCTCGATCTGGGACTTGCTGACTCTTCGTGTGACATAGAACGCCGACCTGCCCACCGTATACTTGGCTGATGGCCAGGAGGTAAAGGCTGACCTGGTAATTGGGGCCGATGGTGTTCACTTCATCGCCAGCAAGACGGTGCTCGGTTGCAAGAACCCCCCGAGCCCCGCCAGTCATTACAACTGCTGTTACAGGTTTCTCATACCCAGGCATGTTCTCGAAGAAGACGAAGAGACCAAGTTCTTCAACGAGAATTCCGAGAACCTCATCCGCCTCTATGCCGACCAAAAGACAAGTCGCAGACTCGTCTCGTACCCCTGCAGGAGGTGAGTGACAGAGTCCAGCTTCTGTTGGTCAATTGCCTAGAAACTGATTGAGCAGCAACACCATCCACAACTTCGTGGGCCTCTTCTATGACGAAGAGATGAAGTCAGCCACCAAAGAGGGTGCGTACATCCTCGCTGTGGCTTGGTAGTCCCAGCACGCTGACATTGGGTCTCGACGAAGATTACCATGCCGATTTCAACAAACAGCTTGCTGTTGAAAGGTTTTCCGGCTTTCATTCTAGCCTTCAAGCAGTGATCGGGTGAGATAAGCATCGCTTCCAAGCATACCGGCGCGTTCGAACTGACATTCCCCAGCAAGGCGAGTGAGATCAAGAGATGGCCGTTACTGTATCGAGCACCGCTGCCAACGTGGCGCAAGGGAAAACTGGTTCTCGCCGGAGACGCCGCGCACCCAATGCTTCCTCGTGAGTACAGTCTTGGAAAAGAAGCCTAGTAGTTGCTGAACAAGAGATGTAGATCAGGGGCAGGGCGGTGCGATGGGAATCGAGGACGGGGCCACACTCGGCATCGTGTTGTCCGGGATCACCGATCGATCCCAGATTGAAGAAAGGCTTGAGATCTATGAGAAGATCCGCCGCAGCCGAGCGAGTGCGATTCAAATTCTCAGCAACGTTGGTCTGGATGAAGCCCATTTGGTCAAAGATGACCTCTTGGAGTTCCTCGAGGAAGACAGCATCCCCGGTAAGTCGCCCCGCATTTGAACGGAAACAAGAAATGGAAACGCGAATACCTAACATCACGCAGGTGATGCTCGTGGTATCATGTCCTTCAACATGTCGTATGACATTATCAAGGAGACTGTGAGAGTTGTGAAGCAGATCGATGGCCAGTTCGCCCTGCCTTCAGACTACTTGGACGATCCGGAAGTCTTCAATGAAAACCAGGAGAGGGAATCAAGGCCAAATGGCAATGTTTATGCAGCACGTTCAGGCCAAGCTGTTTTAGGATGACACTTTCAGCAGCCTAGATAGGTGTCGAGAGTGTTAATACAAGCCAGGATCCTCTTTTTCTCATGAGACCACGTCTTGGATCGACGTATTCGAAGACATCTTGTGTTGAGACTCTTTTGTGCAGACATATTGTCAATGGCCTCGAGGTGACATCTCTTCACCTTGGTCGTATCTCAAGTCAGCGCCAAAATGACTAGAACTTTCTTCCGAGGCCGTGTAGATTGAAGGTCAGTGGGCAACGGAACCGATCTCCTTACTGCTTCTGCCTTAAACGCTAAGGGAGTCGTAGATAGTTGAAAAGGTTAGCAAACCCTTGGCAGCTATCTGTATACTGGCTTGGTCATGGGGATATTCAAACCACTCACGATTTAGATCGTCGAGCGTTATGACATCGTACTTGCTCTTTTCACTAAAGTCTTCTCCAAGACGCTGGTGATTCCGTCGCTACTAAATGTTCCCATCAATGGTAATTTCTAGCTTCGTGATTCACGATGAATGATTTGGGGCAATGTTCGGAGAATAGAATATCCTATGGCGGAGCAGCTGGTAGGCTCAAGCGAGCACTTCACATCACGGTATTGACGATGAAGTTGGCTAGAGCTGTACCAAGCTGGGCAACCTGAGTGACACCCGATAGGGAGTTTCTTTCGCTGTTTTTTAGTGCTTCTATTTTTGATTGGCAGTTTCTCAGAGATGATGAGGCCTTTGTACCGATGTTCGAAACATCCAGCCACAGGCAATAAAACATCCAGCCACAGGCAATATGTCACCATCATCAGGGAGTTTCAGCCCTACCTTTCAGAGACTTTGCATGTCATGACGACTTACACTTTCCGTTCCAGTATGCTCTCGCATTCAAGTCGCTCTTCATGATGAAACGTGGTCATGTAGGCGTCAACAGCGCTGTTTCCTGCTGGGCGCTCAAAAGAACACCAATTGGACAAATTCTCCCGGACCAGTCTACAGCGTAAAAAGGGGATTTTTGCTCTCAGAATATTGCCCTACGCTCGGAGACTCTACTTGGCATGGCGTTGGCAACATCGTCGACCTGCTATGGGGCCAATTCCAAAAGAGGTAGTTTCTCGCCGGGTAAAGGCCAGATTGGGGTCTTTGCGAAGCCGAGCATACGGCCAAAGCTTGCCCTGTGAGTTCGTCAGACGGCCTCCAGATGGGGGGCTTGGCCCTTTTTTCACGACATTGGACGGTTTGATGTGCATGCTGGATAGTCTTTATCTTCCGCCACGAGGAACCAGACTGCTACAGAGCATGACTGCTCAACTGTCCCTAAGCCATCTCAGAGCGAAACAAGCATCCCAGGAACGGAATGAGGCAGAGGAATGATATATCTTGATGTGAGACTTCCACACAAGTCGAATCCAAAGCTCGGGCGAACTCGCTACGGGGGTGTTGGTAATTCTCAGCCTATTTCTGAGCCTGACTTTAAGCCAGGGGCAACCACCCAGACCAGTCAACGTATAGCGACTGCGCGAGTCAGACGATGTCAGCTTGTAACGTATAACGAGCTCTAACGCCTAAATTCTCGTCATCGGGACCTAGAAACTGGGCTGGTAGATCCAAATGACTACTATGAAGACTACCTTAGCCTCAAAATACAAAAGAAGTGTCGGTACCCAGTACAGCGTCTGAAGGGCCGTTCGTAAGGTTACTTGGACGCGACCTCCAGTTAGGAGGTCGATGGCCATCCCTGCGCAGTCCCAAATAGGCAACTTTTCGCCGGAAGCCCGGGGAGATCGCTCCCGTTTCGGGGAACGTCTAACGACGCCTAGGCTTTAACTGAGTTGGGTTTCTCGAAACACCAAGAATTCTATCTGCTCTGCCTCCACACCAGTGACACATCCTCTTTGCACTGGATGCCAATGTGTGTGTCCAGATGTTCTAATGTTATCTGGCGCAAAGCAGGTGCTGGTGAAATGCCGGGTAGCGCCGTTTGACACTGTCTATCCCGTGGGGAAAGATATTAGATCCCATAGGATCCCATTTCCAGGAGTAAAGACTCCAGAATCTACCGGTTATATGCATTTTGACTGGTGGGGAGGAGATGCTCGTTGCCAAGTGACCAAAGCTCATATCCACTGCGACTTTGGACGCTGAAGAAGTACAAAGCCACGGAACTACCAGCTACACCAAGCTTCGTTTTGTGCTGAGGTTTACAGACCCCTTCTGATTATACAGTCGCATCGCGCCTTGAAAGACTTGGAGCCTGATACTGTTGACGCCACCAGCACTGCTTCTCTGCGCCCTTGTCCTCGGCTCTTCTTCCTGCCAGACGCTTTACAAAGCACGCAGTCAGAGCGAAGATGTGGGCGCTGACGGAATCGCCCGTAACGATACCTCCACCCACTGCGACACCAATGGAGTCAAGAGCGGTCTGCAATCCTCGTATATATTAATCGCTGCTCTCTTGGCTTCATTCGGTGGCTTCTCGTTCGACTACGGTATATCCGGTATGTCTTACTGCCACCATGAGAAGGACATGCAGGCTTGGCTGCTAACTAGCTCCAGGACCAGGGAGTCCTCTCAATCATCCTTGTTATGCCACAGTTACACACATGACACCACGAGACCGCCCCCTGAAAGCCCGAGCTATGGCTTCTAGTCTTGCTTCATGACCGACATGCTCGAGTTCGGGGCCTTTGTCGGTTGCCGATTCTTCCCGTACCTCGCCGACAAGATATCCCGCAAGCGGGCTTTGACGATAGCAGCTGGGTTTTTATGTATGGGAGCCATTATACTGACAGTGGCAACAGTAGGCCACGATGGCGGTGATTACGATGCTGATCGACTCGAGCACCAGTAGGGGGACTCGAAGGTTGGGTGGCGCGATCTCGGATACAAAGAGAGGCGTCCCCGTGGCCAGCACACCAATGCCAACGCCGCCAATCGGACTTCTGGCCACGAGGATCACCTTTGGCACGCGGAAAATGTCAGGCGAATGGGCATCCCGGGTTCCGTTTGCTCTTCAAATGTCTCCTGCACTCATGGCGGGCTCGGCTAGCATTTCTTTTCCTTCTCACCGAGACGGCTCGCGAGCGTGGTGGGCCCAGACGAAGATAACCTCACATCCCTGAACAAGCTTCGCCGTGTCCGACTACATGACGAGCCCATCCAGGCCGAGTGGAAGGGAAGCGGTAGCTCGCTTCCAGCAAGCCATGCTTGACCGTGAGCACCCAAGAGCTAATCCCCCGGCGGCAGGGCTGGTTCAATGGGCATATCTTTTCAAGCCGCGCAAGGTGAGGCGAACAACTAATATTGCGCTCTGCATGCCCGTCTTCCAACAATTTAGGTAGGATACGTAGGGGATGCGTGCCATATTGAGCCACGTTGACTTGATTTACGCATTGAAGTTGACGCATCTGTGCCTTTTTTGCCCCCCTAGGGCAAGAGGCGACATGCCCCTGATCCTTTCCGGCATGGTCATTATTTGTCCACTGATCGCCGGCATACCGACATTCCTAACCCTGGACAGCCTCGGACGTAGGAAGCTCGCCATCGCCGGCTGGTCTGCAATGGCTGTTCCATATCTTGTCATGGCGGGAGTAGTCAGTAAGTTTGATGGCAGCTGGGATCGGCACGCTTCCGTGGGACGGCTCGGCATCGCCTTGATATGTGAGTTATTCCGAGTGTCACTCCGAGTCCAAACACAGCAACTGCCAAAACCAGACGGCTGGCGAAGCTTCGTGATGCTTTCCCAGACATCTACGTCCTCTGTTACGCGTGCTGGTATGGTCCTCTCGCCTAGACCCTCCCGCCCGAGGTATTTCCGAGCTCGAAGCGTGCAAAGGGGGTCGGTGCCGCCACGGCCATGACCTGGTTGGCCAACCTCGTCATCGGAGTCTGCGTCCCCGAGCTGTTGATCGGGATTGGGTGGGGACCTATCTGTTCTTCGGATGCTTCTGTGTGGTTGAGCAGATTTCGGCTCGGTTCGAAGACAACAGCGCCACGGACGAGCAAACTCTGAAAAGACACCTCCTTAAAGAAGGCTGAATGGACCTCAAGCATCGCATGATACAGTCTCCGTAGGCTTTCGGGATTCCCGATCAGTATGTCCTTGCACCTCATCATCCCAGAAGCTTCAGGGCGAGGGTGATGAGGTATAGACGGCACGATAACCCGAAGTGGTATTCACCGATCCCGAAAGTTTGAGCTCGTCACGAGGCGCGCCTTTTACTTTCTTTTGAAAGGTGTTTCCGCATCGAGGCATGTTCATGTTCGGCCTCGCGTAGAAATTGGAAAGATCAGAGGAACCGTTGTCTACTAGATAGAATTCCGGCCTAACGTTGGAAGTAGCATCGTGCAAAGGGATTGGGTCCCAAGACTCCGTAGCGCAATGGCCGTCCGAGTCTCACGGAGTATTATACAACTCCGACAAGGACCAAACGGGCAGTCACATCCAGAACTAAACGAGATATGGTCTATCCCTACTGGTCCATACGGACCCAGCTATTCATACCGCCGTATGATGCCCCGGAGACTCCCGTCAAACCCCAATCACAACGAAACTCTCTTGCTCAATAACGTTTCCTGGTAAATCAGACGCAGCAGAGTTCAGTATTGCTGGTGTGACACGTACTAGAACATAAAAGCTTGATCTATTGCTGCCAAGTAGGTTGGACTTTACACGTGCATGCCTGGCTACGTACGTTACTCGGTCTCACCAATCTCTTCGATATTCTATCACCACAGATAGACGCTCTCCCGGGCAGATACAATGGACTTTCTCCCCGGCAAGACGAGGACGACCGCGTTCACGATCGATCGCCTGGCGTGCGGGGCTGACCACTCTACCGCTGGATCAGACCGGGCAGAAATGTACCTCCTAACGAAGCTGGGCACAGCTTTTCATGCTCAGTGCGTACAGAGTACTAGTTTCAGACTCTATTTATGTATGATTGCGCCGAGCGAGACGGTCCATAGGGCAAGGATTATTAAGCTGGCCCGTAGGGCCTTAGAAATCACACACCAGTTGTTAGTTGCTTCTGAGTAATGTCCCCATTCGCGTCTTTATATGGCCCCACGGCCTTCCTACCACTCACCGGCGAACTATTTCCAACCTGGGCAGCATCATCTCACCACTTTTCCTCCTGAACCATGGTCTCAGACCCGGTTTGCAAGGGCGGGAATGGCTCCACCACAGAGACGCGAACGAATTGTGCCTTGCGTACAATGCAGAGGTGCGTTGACGCCCCTTATTCTTGGAGTGTATGCTCGAGGGTCTTCTGGAGATGGTGACGCCGCCATCGAGAATTATCCCGCGCAATCCGCGGAGCGAGAGCGAGATCCATCGTTGCCTTCACCCTGATAAAGCTGGGCTGCATGACTTTGGGCCAGACAGGCAGCTGACTTGTTTCTGATTCGCTTGCCTGTAGAAAAGCACCTGAAATGTGAGTCATCTCCGGAAGCCTCGTCCCTATTGGTCTGATGGCGTATTTGCCGAGTGCAGACGATGGTGTGATGATTGAAGTTGCTGATGACTTTGCCGAGCCACAGGCGATGGACAGATACCCTGTTCCGGCTGTCAAAAGGCGGAAGCCGAATGCGTTCGAGTGAGCAATCGGTTCAGGTTCAGGCGAATGGTGGCGTCCGAGCAGAAGTATTCTTTCGATGCCGACCAGCCATGGCTTCACAAGACCGCGAAAGCAGGTAAGCATTGGCTATTATCGTCTCGTTCCTCACAGTTTTACCGTTCAGAAACGCATCCTGGCGTGAGACCTCTTCCTGACGCGTGAATCTATCCCACTACAGATGGTAAAAGACCTTTGGCAATTGTCGACGACACTTGGAAGCCCCAAAGAAAGGACGCGCGAACCCTGCATCCTCTCTCGACAAGCTTGCTGCCATCGTCGACACCTTCTGAGTCATCCGGCCTTTCGACAGCTGTCCGCTCGCCCCAGCAACTCGCCGCAGCTGCCGAGGTTCTCCAGTCCTTCTCACAGGCACAAGGAGAAAACAGCTTCTTTTTAGAAACTCCGAGCAACCCTTCGAGACCGTCACACAACGCCTCACATTCGCCGTCGCCGGTATCAGGGAGTTGTTATCCGACAGCACCGCTACTACTAAACTATCAACTCGATACAGAGCCACAACCGAGCCATGACTTCTTTAGCAGTTTTGCTCAAGCTCTACAAGCTAACCCTGGATCTTGTCCATTACTAGAGAGCCCGCATCCCACTATTACTGGCGTCAACCCATCAGTGCCAAAGTCAATACCTGACGGATGGGCGCGAGGTTTTTCGACCAACCCTTACAGACGATCAAGCAACGGCTCCTATCGGGTAAACACAGCTGTGACGGATCCCCGGCTTCGTTCTCCTTCGACAACGCTGAGTTCCAACGGCCCAGTCCAGTTGGGTCTTCAGGAAGGATGTCTGCTACGGTGTTTCATCGAGAACCTGGCGTCAGCAGTAGGTCCTCGTCTCCCCTGTGGACAATGCCACCAAACATGACTCCGTGGAGTTGGAAGCAGACCTAGCTCTGCCAGAGAGGCTGGTCAAATCTAATTCTTCAACTAGTTTGACACCACCGACCGAGACCGACATTATGTACTGGTCGTTCCGCAGCGGGCGGTTTACATACCACTCCTCATGTACGCAATATGCACTGCATCAGCGAGATACCTCACACAACTATGGTCAAAAACAGCTCCAGGGGAGGTTATTTGGTTCCACGGGATACCCCTGCCTGACCTCAACAAAGAATCGGCGATACACTATCACAGCAAGTGCATATCATATCTGATGAACACGTCGACGGACCCGGAAAGCCCATGCAACGACGATGCTCTGGCTGCTATCACGATTCTCCGATACCATGAGCAAGTGGACAGTACGCACAACTGGCCTCTTATGTCAATAACCAGAACAGCTGACAGAATTGTTACCACAGCAAACCTCACTGGATCCGATGCCGAGACATACATCAGGGCCGTCCAGGCCGTCTTCCACGCTCAACAGGAAGACAGAATCGGACTCTTCAGCATCGTCAACCACCCCCCACGGAGCCAAGACATTTACGCGCCGAACATGCCCTCCCTGCGACACTCGGCGACCCTCATCGCACTCCGCCAGGAAATCTGGTCCGTCCTGCTCTACCGCCGGTCCTTCCGACTGCCCCTCTACGGCACCGAAGACTGCTCGCAGTTCGACCCGGACGACAACGCCGACGACTACGACTGGGCCAACCGCATCCTCGTCTGGTGCGCCTACGCGCTCAAGTTCTGCTTCGGCACGTCGTCCGAGAACTGCCCCGAGGCCGAGAACCACCCCAAGGCGCGCGCCGAGCGGTGGAACGCCCTCAAGACGTTCGAGCACAACTGGGACGCGCACCTCCCGCCGCACTACAAGCCGCTGGCGTACCGGGCGCGCGACCCGGCGAGGGGCCAGTACTTCCCAAAGATGTGGCACGCCAACGACTGCCAGGTCCTCGCGCTGCAGCACGTCGAGCTCACGCGCATCGTGCTCGCCGTCCACGGCGCCAAGGACCGCCGCCTCGGCATCGGCGCGCACGCGGCGGGCCTGGCGCTGGAGGAGCTGCTCCGCGGCGCCACGCGCAAGATTTGCGGGCTCGCGCTGTCGAACCACCAGGACCAGCCGACCATGGTCACGGCCGGGGTGGGTATTTCCCTGTGCGGCGAGTATTTCGACGACCCCGGGGAGCGGCAGGCGATTGTAGACTTCATGGCGGACTTGGAGAGGTTACACGCGTGGCCGACGAGTTCTGTCGTGGACGCTCTGCGGTCAGCTTGGGGTGGAGGGCCCTGACGTGTAATGACATCAAGCATGTCACGAAGGTTTACCTAGTTAGACTTACTTGTATGGTTTCACTCTATTAGATGACATGGTCGATGAAGTTGCCGTTTAGGAACGTAGAGGGTTTAGCTGTCCGTAGATGAGTCCTATCATAGCCAATGTATGATCGTCCCATGGAGTACATTTGTTGGCAAGACCGATAGCGAAGGTTTAAACATCGGCTAGGGCACTTTGTTTCGGCTGATTTGCCACGACGTATGGGTTGCTTCGTGGAGCAGGGGTTGTGCTGGGGAAGACTGATGAGTTCTTCTTCTCGGTAAGTTGGGCCAGGTTTGAGTTAAACATCTGCTGAAGCTGCGAGCCTACGATTAGTCTCAACTACAAGTGAGGGGGCCATGGTTCTCGGAATAAACTGGATGGTGCGGTAAAACAGACGACGGCGGCGGTTGGGCGGCTTTGCAGGGTCGTCCTGGATAGACGAAACACCGACGCCATTCCCGTGTAATGGCCGCCCAGGTTCGTGATTCCCCAGCAACTTAGCTTGAAAAGTCGGTTAAACTGAGAGCGAGAAGCATTTCCCAGAAGTCTAATGCAGTTTTGGTGTCGAGACTATCTAGACTCGAGTCTGCCGGAGGTGGATGCACAGCCACATGAGGCGTCGCACAGCTTCAGCCACGCATGCTCAATGCCATTGGAATCATGTTCTAATTATGGTTCCAAATATGAATTCATCCTGCGCGGCTGAAAGATTGAGTCCTAGAAAATCTAACTGAGAGAAGCATTGGCTATCTTTATGTAGCTCAACGTCTCAAGAGATCCCGTACTATCATCCCTTGGGGCAAAGACGCCGTTCTAGTTCCTCGAGACCGCCTTGTCGCCGACCGGCTCCGACACTGTAGGCACGCCGTCGCCTTGCTCGCTGTCACGCTGTCCGTTGTACAAGTGAGACTCCTTCTCGATCTGTCCAACGTCGAGTTGCGCAACGTGGGCGCCGGGGCCGTCGATGATCTTGGCCAGCTCCTCCAGCGTGGGCCCCTTCGTCTCGACGTACTTGAAGAAGACGAAGCAGAGCTCGAGGAAGATCCAGCACTGTTCCCATAACGAACGTTACAAACCGCGTAAGAAGAGTTTCGGTAGTACTTACAGTGTAAATCAGGTACAACTTCCACGTCTCGCCCTCAAAGTACTTTAGGGCGACGGGATTGGCGTAGGTATTCAGGCACAGGGCTGCCTGGATGGCGACGTTGAGAATCATCAGGCCCTTGGCCCGCAGCGTGTACGGGAGAATCTCGACCGCGTAGCTGATCAGGAGGCCGGACCAGGCGATGGCGTAGGCCAGGTTGAAGACCCAGATGAAGAAGATCATGGCGTGGTTCGCGCCCGGGGACTCGTATTCCTCGTAGAGAGCGCAAGTCAAGGTCCAGAAGATAAAGGTACCGAACATCCCAGCAGTAGACGTGAGGAACGTCGGACGGCGGCCGAATTTGTCCACAAGCAGGGCGAAGGTGATGGACACGATAAGCGAGACCATTGAGGATCCGGCAGACAGCTGTTTGGGCGAAGGAGTCTCAGTCAGTGGCGGTCCCGTAGCCATGAATTGCAATGTATTCAACTTACCCCGAGTTTCTGGGTAGAGCCAGGTACACCTGCGTTGTCATAAAGAACTGATTTTTCATCAGCAATATTCCCCGATCAGGGTAGGAGGCTATCCTTACTGTTTGTATAGTTGGAGATGATTGCGTTTCCGGCTTTAGCAGGTTAACAGACCGCAACGCAAATGGTCGTTCGTTTTGAGCAATGAACTTACACCACTGCGAAAAGATGCCGAGCGAGATGAGTATTATGAGCCTGTAGCGGTTACCGGGGGTCCTGAAGAAATCGAGGTAGCTGCTGTGCTGCTTGGCAGCCTGCTCCATCTTGATGGTATCTCTAATCTCGCAGAACTCGAATTTCACCGTGGGGTGGTCCGCATTGCCACTCGCATGGTACTTGGCCAAGATGGACAGCGCCTGGTCGAGTCTGTCCTGCGCGACCAGCCAACGGGGCGATTCAGGAACCCCTATCGTGACATTTGTCAGCGATCGTTCTTTCAGAGTCTGCTACTTACCTACACCAGATGAAGACAACCTGGATCACGCTCGGGAGTGATTGTAGAAGTGCAGGAATCCTCCAGGACCATTGGTTGTTCAGGAAATTGGTCCCGAAGGAGGTCCAGGCGACGACTGACAGTCGCAAGTCAGTAGCTGCTGTGCTATTCAGATGGATAAAGGCTCACGGATAGCTCCTACGTTCCAAAGACAGTTGTACACCGTGGTGAGTCTGGCGCGGTGCTGCGGGTGGCAGATTTCGGTCAACAGCATCGGAGACGCCATCTGAGAGAACGAGTTCCCGAAGCCGAGCAATACACGTCCTCCCATGAAGCCTTGGCCACGTTAGTTGTTCTCCTCGTCACATTCACACGTCTATAAAAGACTTTACCGCCCATGTTTTGGCAAAAGGCCTGCAGAAAAGCGCCGGCAATGGTGATGACGCCGCCGATGACGATGGGAAGTCGACGGCCCCAGTTGTCGGCGAAGTATGGGACGATGGGGATGGAAGCGAGACTACCAATCTGGTAGAGAGATGCCAACAGCCCGAGGAGATGGTCGGTCGGGTAGTCGAAGTACTCTTTCCAAGATTCGAAGTTCTGGACAGAGTTGAAGAACATTCTGCAATGTGTCAACCTCGTCGGTGGTAAAAGTGGTCAAAATGCCACCTCACCCATCGTAGCCGGTACTAGCAGAGGCGATACAGAGAATAAAGGCATGCCAGTACAGCACCCTCAAGCCAGGATCTCGATACCAGACGACTCGTTCAAACTGCGGCGCTTCCTCCTGGGCGTTCACCAGCGCCTCATGGTTGGGCTTCGTGCCCCTGATCTTGGACATGGGCCCCATGGTGATTCTGATGGCTCGCAGTCTTTTGGAATTTCAGCTGGTTCAAGGAGCACGTAACAGTCGCTGCTGGGAATCTGGTGATCTTCTCTCCATACTTTTGACACTTGTGGGGAAACCCAAGGCTATTATATCTGGGGAAATCCCATGTCAGGCGAGCTTGTCGGACTGTCGGGTGATTCTTCCGTCTGCAATATTCGCTATGGCAATGTTTCATCACATGAGCGATCCTCGAGCAACATCCACATGAGAGGCGAAAGGGGAATTGCTCAGGAGTATCAAGCCTGACCAGACACGGCTGATTGGGGCTCCCCAAGCCGGTCCAAGACGTGCCATGGACAAAACCAAGATGCCATCCCGGGTGACAATGGAGACGTAATGAACGGCGGCAGCCAGACAGAAGCGTGCACCGGCAGACGAGGCTACAAACAGCCCAATCATGGTATGACTTGTATTTAGCCGGAAGCGTCTTGGACAGTGGAGTGCCGCGAGGCCAAGGCTGAGGTTCTTGATCTGCCGTTGGGACACCGAGACTCTGCCCAGGTCGCCAAGTGGTTTAGCGAGCCGTGTCATAAATCGGCTGGCTATCCGGACAGGTGCAGACGGCAGTCTTGTCACCAAAGGGTGTGGCCCATTCTATGGTCATGCCGCATAGCTGGGAAACCTGGGATAGCAGCAGCGTCGCGTGCCTTCAAGACTTGGAACGGAAGTGGAAGTGGCTTCATTAGTGGCAACGTTGGAATAAATCGTCCGTCCAGCTGACACTCTTGGACATTCTTGGTGATCAAGGGATCACAACTTACTGGATGACCAACTTCCGATCATCATCGGATGCTGAGTTGAAGGTGGGAAACAAGATATGCCAATAGCCGTTGACGCCAAATGTCTGGTCGACGGCATGGAGTCTCGGACCTCGCTTCCGGTGCCGCGTGAAGTAGTTTAGTCTTGGATATCCTCAAGCCTTGAAGTGACTGGATTGCGTGTCAGTCCAGCTGAATCTTGGCACTCGCTTGCGCACGCCGGAGCCAAGGCCTCGTCTATGGGGATGCCACGGTGACTTTCCATGCCTTTTTCGATGGCCAGAGAAGGACCGAACTGCCAACTCATCATTCACATCTTTTCGAGACCAGGGTACAGATGATTCGTTTACAATATTTAGAAGACCTGATGTACAGAACCGGAGTCTCGGAACGCGCTGGCGTCGAGCCGATAGTCTTGAGTATAAGCAACAACTTCAACGCTGTAGAGAGTTCGGAGGTTGTATTACTTGACAAGCAGACACATCTAGTTCTTTCCCAATATTCGTCCAACTTTGAGAGCTATTAATTTAAATAATACAAATACAAAAGACTTGGTAAGCGTAACATGTACATCTCTTAACCTACTCTGTCCCCGTGTCACCTTTCCAACCCTTGAACTGCCGAGCAGGCAGCTTAATGTTGAACATGTGGTCAATCTCGATGACGCTGCGACCCTTCATCTCGGGCAAGTAGTAAAAGGAGAGCACTACCGCAAGTCCGCACAATCCTACATAAATAAAGCCCGTCTTGGCACCCATGTCGCCGGCATCCCTGTTGAAACAGTATGGTAGAACGATGCTCATCACGACGGACGCCCCCTGGTTGATCACACCGCCGATACCTTGAGTCTTGGCCCGCAACCTCAACGAACTGGTCTCCCCCATTATGGCATACGCTGCCGGCCAGACTCCCATTCCACAAACGACAATGATGAGAACGCAACCGGCGGCCGTAAAGTACGCCACCGCCTCGCCCCTCCAGAAGCCAGAAATGCTGACGCCAACCCACAGCACAGCCGCGATGGACAGCGACACGAGGGTGACCTTTCGTCGTCCAGCTCTGGAAAGAATCCACAGTCCCGCGCCGTTGGCGATCGTCCCGACGACGATGCCTAGGATCAGGATGATGAGACTCGTGCTCGACTTCATCCCAATGACTTGCAGAAAGTAGCTCGACTTGGAGATCAGGTCGAGCCCGAACATGGCCGGGAAGAGATTGGCCAGAACGACAATCATTGTCCGGCGGCGGTGCGTGCCCACGAAGCAGGAGATGTAGGTCGCACCCACCGACGATTCCCTCTCCTCTGCGATGCTGGCGCGAATTTTCTCGAGAACTCTCAAGGCGTCGACGCGCGGTGCGTAGAGCCTCCGCGCAGAGTCGACGGCCCTGTCGGACTCGCCTCGCTCTTCGAGGTACGCGGGGCTCTCGGGGATGACGATGGAGAGAATGAATGGCACGACGGCGAGCAGCCACTGCGATCCAAAGGCGGCGAGGTAGCCGGCTCTCTGGGGTGTTTTGTTGAGGAAGAAGAGGACGATGGAACCGAGGAGTTGGCCGACGAGGTTGCCGGTGGGCACCAGGCCCATGGCAGACCCTCGAAGGGCCGTTGGGGCCGTTTCGGAAATGTACGTCATGGCGGTGACTTTGAGGATGCCTATTGACAGGCCCTGGACGACCTTTCCGGTGAAGAACATGGCTCTCATTGCGTTGATGTTGGCAGGTAGGTAAGAGAAGAAGATGCCAGCGACGCCGATGGCGCAGATGACGCTTCCTGCTCGTAGACTCATCCGACGACCGACGCGGTCCTGGAACCAGCCCGCAAAGATTGACCCGAGAGCCATGCCTAGAGGAATGGAGGCAGACCATAAAGAAACCCAGAGAGATGGTATGATCCACTCGCCTTCGTAGATCTCGCCGTAGTCATGCTGGAACGACTCAACTGCGACGATGGTCCCGACGATGACGAGGGCGTAGCCCCATCCGATCACGATGATGGTGAGTAAAAGACAGTATGCCACGACCTTTGGGTACTGGCGGATGGCTTGGCCGAGGGGCAGGTCTTTCTCCGTCGCATCGTCGGTGGTGCCGGTAGACGTCTGGCTGATGGACTTCATGAGTGGTTTGGCCGATTCGCCTCTGGTGTGTCTCGATTTTTCCGGATGCAAGCTGATATCTCTGCCGATTCGAGAGGTGTTGGTGACTAAAGGGCTAGCTGCCGCGAGCTCGATGCTCTCAATCTTGACAGAACCCCTGTCGGTAGGGCTCGTGACATCGCGAGTCGTGTGCATCGCTTAGGAAATTGCCGCCAGAGAATCACTTCTATGAAGAGAAATAGACTTTGGCTAGATCTAAAGAAGCGAATAATCTCCGAGCAGCTCAGGGGCAAAATGTCATAAAAGTGCGTAAAGATGCTGGTGATTGTGGTGTTGGCAGCTCTTCAGACTGCAGTCTTCTTCGTGGAGTCGTGATGCTTTTTATGTACCTGTAGAGCGGTTTGCCAACCTGACGGCATTACTGCTGCCTTGTACGGCCTACCTAGGCAAGTATGACAGGATATCACCGACAAACATCATACCCGCGATGGAAGCCGCGTCGCCATGGGATGGAATATCCAGCTATACAGAGGCGCAGCACGGCAGTCGTCGTGCCTCTTCAACATCCCAACGGACGTCGACGGCGCCAAGACTCTCCTGTCGCACTCACCTCGCATCGAGTCAACCTTTACGACGACAACTCGACGTGGATCATGGTCGTCAGTGTCAAAAATAAGCACCTGGATCGAATCGTGGGGACGTCAGACAAGGCGCAGCAAAGCTCGGTTTCTGGGTCCGAACTGACCTTGATCTGACGATCAAGAGAATCCCGCTGCCGTGACCCTACGGGAACGGGAACGGACTCGGGACAAGGGTCCACTCGGCCGGTCGTCCCCGGCTTACATTGCCTCCTTTTGAGGTCGTCAGCTCCTACGGACACGGATACGGACGCCAGTTCCAAGCCACACTCAGCCAATCGAGAGGTCGGAAGTCGATGTTTCGCTTGGAATCCCTCGAGTCGCTTGCGGGTGAGCCCTCTTTGCGATCTTTTTGAGGAAATGGCGGCACTCGACGATTGTTACAGTCTTAACAAACGGAGAAATTTGACAAGTCCGTTGCTGCTGTCTGATGCTACCGATAATCAGCGAGCCTCGAGTCAGACAACTAAAGACTATAACCGCATGGCGCTCTCGACTTAGACAACGACCTCGTACTCACTTCTACCTGGGCTTTCTTATCACCAGTAAAGCGTGGCACTGTCATTGTCTGCCAACATGTCAGCATCGGAATTCGAACAAACCGTTGCTTCCAGGCCTCTCTGCCACATTGTCACACCCGTTGGCTGCATGGGCTATGGCTTCGACGAGGACGCCGTCTCACGAGAGCTGGCTACCCTGACTTCCAGTGGCACTCCAACGGCAATCATACTTGATGCTGGGTCCACCGACAGCGGACCAGAAAAGTTGGCTTTGGGAACTATGACGTGTCCTCGCTCCGCATACGTCAAGGATTTAACAAAGCTGCTGAGACTTGTGCATGACTTCAGAGTGCCACTGATCTTCAGCTCAGCCGGCGGGGACGGAGCAGACGAGCATGTGAGATTGATGGAAGAGATTATCGAGGAAATTGCTGCTCAAGATGGTAACGAGTAAGTTGCCTACAGCCTTGATCCCGCTTACTATAGAGGGCTCATAACTCTAGGGGCTATGCTTTCAAAACTATATCCATCTTTTCTGGCATCGATAAGCAAGTGGTACTGGATCGTATCGAAGCAGGCCATGTCACTGGCTGCGGTGTCTGCGTACCTCCATTGACCAAGCCGGACGTCGAGGACTCTTCTATGATCGTTGCTCAGATCGGACCGGAGCCGTTTGTCGACGCCATGGTGGCGAACCCGAACTTTGACGTTATCATTGGTGGACGAGCATACGACCCTGCCCCCTTCGTTGCCTACTCGATGTTCCAGCTCAAGCAACAGTATCCAAACCTTGGTGAGAATCAGCTTCAAGAGCGGCATGGCGGGTTGCTGCACATGGGCAAGATCATGGAGTGCGGCGGGTTGTGCTCGACACCAAAGTCACACGGCGCAGTAGCTACAGTCTACGAAGATGGGGTGTTTGACGTCAAGCCCATCGCTCCAGAGTCCAAATGCACGCCTCTTTCGGTTGCAGCACACTCGCTGTACGAGAATACGAGACCAGACATCCTTCGCGGCCCTGGTGGCGCGCTGCATCTTGACGGGGCCAAGTACGAACAGCTAAACGATGGCCGGACTGTTCGAGTGCGTGGTGCCGAGTTTCGATCATCCGTTGCCGCTGGTCAACCATATCAGCTAAAGTTGGAGGCTGCTCGGATATTGGGCTATAGGTCAATAGTGATGGGCAGTGTAAGGGATCGTGAGTTGCCTTGGTTTACGCCTTCTTCTGTCCTTCGTTTAGACAGTTCACTAATGCCAAGTCTAGACATATTGATCAACCAACTCGACAGTCTTTTGACTCTGGTCAAGGCATACGTCAAGAAACAGCATCCTGAGATATCCGGAAACTGGGATCTTGATTTCCACTTGTATGGAAAAGGGCAGACTACACCGCTCGGTCCGGGAGAAGTCTTCATCATTGCAGAAGCGGTGGCGCCTACCCAGCAACTCGCAACAACCATCGTATCAACCGCCAGGATCGGCCTGATTGTGAGTATCAATCACCATTAAAGGAGCTTTGATGACGCGAGCTCACACTCTTAGCACGGCCCTTATCCTGGGCAAAAGGCCACGGCTGGCAACTTTGCTTTCGGCATCGCAGGGAAACTGGAGATTGAAACCGGCCCGTGTGCCCAGTTTTCAGTGTACCATCTCATGGACCTCGCACCTGGCGAGGAAAGACTTTCGTCAAAGCTTCTCCGGTCTATAATTTCTGTCATCGGGAGGGGACAGTCCTCAGGTGAGAGGACTGAGATGCCTATCCGAGAACCTCCGATATCGAATGAGAAGGCCAAAAGGAAGACGCCGAGTCTTCATGACCAGGGTTCTCCAAAACGGGAAACGCTGTCGGATATTGCTCGCGTCTTACGATCAAAGAATGCCGGGCCTTACGAAATCACAATCGACGCCATCTTCGACTCGGAGGAAACCTATAATTCCGTCAAAAGAGCTGGACTTCTGACAGCTCCAAGGGTAGCTGAAGCTCTAGAGATATCGGAGCAAGACATCGTCTGGGCGGGCTTCTTCGACCCGGCCCTGGCTTTCAAGGTAACCATTCCACGATTCCGTGGCGGTAAGCGGGCTGCAGCGGGAAGTTTCATGGAGAGCGACATTCATGGTTCGCAGCAGCATCTGGGTTTGGCGTTGCTGAAGTTGCCGGACGACTTTATGGCGTAGACTCGGATTATATCATCAAACAGGTTGTATTCGCTTTCGGTCTTGGAGGGTTCAGCAAATACCTCTCCATTCTGAGGCCCTCGTTAGATACGAAGTCTCCGATAATAAAAGAAAGATGGCCATGTTACGCGGAAAACACCGTGACGCAACGAAGCTAGCGTAGGTCTGAGTCTAGTGTTCAATTCCATGGTAAAGTGAATGACTCGTTGTGAGGGAGTAGGCTGACTGTCTCCATCTTTCTGTATCATCCTCGAGACTGATGTGTCTCTGCTGACTGTGCAACTGACTTGACCCTTTCATGAACCTGTCCCTCTGCTGATATCGCAGCCTTCAGCCCGAGCAAAGTACCACGTCCGAGTTGGAGACGCTGGCCAAGCCTGCAGAGAGATACACAGCCGAATTGTCTGACCTGTGCCATTGGCACCCTGGTCCCTGTAAATCTCCTCATTCTCCAAGTCTTGGAACATCAGATGACCGTGAGTGAAACGCTGCTAACTTGTTTATCTGGCTCATTACGTCAGGGCAGTGCTTCTTCGTACGCGTCTGCAGCTCTCTCTTCTGGAGATTGAGCTTCGATACTCCCCAGCCATTAAACCAAAAGACTTTGATATCGATCTGCTGTGTAGCACATCCAGTCGATCCTTGAAACTGTAGAATCGATCCGGATACACCCTCACTACCTACACCAGCAGCTCGTCGCATCTCTCCGCCGCACCCAACCGAGCCATCATGTCCAACCGAATCATCTGCGACGTCGACACCCCCGATCCCTGGATCGTCGCCGGCAACGGCATGTTCTACTTCACCTTCACCCTCGACAACCGCGTGGAAATATGGTGCTCGCACACCCTCGAGAACTTCCACCACTGCCAAAAGGCCGTCGTATGGCAACCCGCACCGGGAACCCCGTGGTCCGTCAACATCTGGGCGCCGGAACTGCACCTCCTCAACGGCACGTGGTACATTTACACGTGCGGCGCACCCCCGGGCGTCGGCAACCCCGGCCACCGCACGACGCTCCTCCGAAGCTCGTCCCGCGACCCCATGGACGCCTCGGCCTGGGAGTTCCTCGGACCGCTCCGGGGGATGCCGGACCAGTGGTCCATCGACGCCACCGTCTTCACCACCAACGGCCGCGACCTGTACTGCTGCTGGTCCGGCTGGCCCATCGGCGACTCGTCGGACACGCAGCAAGACCTCTTCCTCATCAAGCTCAAGACGCCAGAGGAGGCCGTCTCGGACACCCTCGTATGCATCTCCCGCGCCCAGCTCCCCTGGGAACGCCCCGACTCGGGCCGGCGCGGCGTCAACGAAGGCCCGACATGGGTCGACGTCCCCGGCGCGTTCCGCGGCATCGTCTTCTCCGCCGACGGCAGCTGGACGTCCGACTACAAACTCGGCCTCCTCGCCCTCGCCGGCCCGGACCCGCTCGACGCCTCGTGCTGGGCGAAGCGCACGACGCCGCTCCTCGTGAGCCACAAACGCTGCGGCGGCCCTTACGGCCCGGGCCACGCCAGCTTCCTGCCGAACCCCCGGGCCGCGGGCCGCGTGTACTGCGTCTACCACGCGACGGCGGCTTACGGCGAGGGCTGGGCCAACAGGAAAGCGCGCGTCATCGATCTCGGGGCCGAGTGTTTCGGGCCGCACGCGCACTCGGTGTGCTGCGCGTTGGAGAACCACGTTCCCAAGCATCACAGCCACGGCGGAGGAGGAGGTGGAGGAGGAAAGTCGAAGCGGGCGTCTTTGTGTATCGTGTCGTGAATATGAGACCGCAGCTACATGTCCCCATCGCGCGCCAGGTTTGTGAGAAAGCCAGACCACGACAAGAGTGAAACGCACAAAGACGCACCCGAGAGTCACCACAGACGGCTGAGCCTCGCCAGACACCCGGATACCAGTTACACGGCACCGAGACGACCTTGTTCACCCACCTTGCTCTCGCGCTGTACTCAAGCACACCCAGCAGCAGAAACGGCCGGACCGAGCACCGATGGCCCAATGTCCGTGGGCCATGCAGGAACCGGGCGGCGGCGACGCAAGACGAACCAGGGGACGTGATTTGCGCTTCGGCGTCGCTAGTCCGGGGGGCCCCTTTTTCTTTCTCTTCTGATGCAGATAAGCGTGACGTGGCGTCGTGGCAGTGTCGGCGTAACCCCATCACGAAGTCCGTGATATCGCCAAGGCTTTTTTTTTCCTTTTTCGTTTTACGGCGTAGGTAGGTGGGAATCAAGGGAGAGAGGACGGAGGTAGTACGGGGAGAAACATAAACCTAGACGCGTTCCTTGCGTTAGCCTTGGTTTGCCCGTTGGCCGACTTTGCTCTCCGCGTCTCCCTTCTGTCGTCGGTGACTGTAGGTTGGTCAAGATGAGCTCTTTTGCTGTGAGATGCGCGGCGGCGCCAATTCGGACCATTGACACGACGTTGGGGTTGGAAAAGCTGGCAATCGGTTCAGAGTATCGACACGGGGAGCTGGCAAGGGAGCAGATTCGGCTCGTGGTTCTCGAGCCGGGGCGTTACTACGAACCTCTTCGCTGTCGGATCGTCACCCACGACCGAAAGGACGCGCCCTCTTACGAAGCAGTCTCGTATACAGCAAACGAGCAAGATCCTACGGAAGAAATCCACATTCTACCGAGCGGCACGTCGCGAGATGCTCCAGCAACGTGCGCAATCACGCGATGGACCGCCTCCGTCTTGGTGGCCCTGCGATCTCCTACAGCTCCTCGAATCTTCTGGGACGATGCCATCTGCGTCAATCATCTCGACGCAGCCGAGCAGTGGTCTCTGGTGCAGACACGACCCCAGATATTCAAATCCGCCTCCCGCGTCAACATCTTGCTATCCCACGGCCATCTAGAGGACCACACCGCCACCATGGAGTACATCTCCCGCGGCCGCTTCAAGCACACCTCCCCAGCCATGCTCAGCACCCTCCGGCGCTTCTTCCAACACCCCTGGTTCTCGCAACTCTCCTCCGTCCAGGCAGTCTCCAGGGCACAAACAGCCGTCGTCGAGTACAAGGGCATCTCCGCCCCGTGGTCGAACCTCGCTCTCTGCGCGCGGATGCTCGCCATCGACGCTCCCATCATGTCGCCGATCCGACGTCTCCGACCGCGAGGGTTCATCGACGCCGTACCGATGGGAGAGCTCGTCAAGGCCATGTGCGAGGCCGCGGCGTGCCACAGCAGGGACCCGCGGGACCGCGTGCTGGCGTTTCTGGACTTTTACCCAAACGTGATGAGCAGCGTCCAGATCGAAAGGTACCGCACCTCGGGTTTCGTCGACGACGGCACGGGTGCGAGATACGTCGGTGCCGGACGGGGCAAGGGAGATGTTGTCGAGAAGGGAATGGAGACGACGGAGGCCGACAGCGATGGTGAGAATGCTCGCAGCACTGTGACGAAACACGGCAACTCCCTTGAGACGGTGTACACTGACTTCGCCCATGCTCTCCTCAACGATGTCGGCCTCGACGTTCTCTCCGCAGTCCAGGGACACATGAAAATAAAGTCGCGCGGCTTCAAGAGGCTGCCGAGCTGGGTGCCCGACTGGAGAATATGCGGAGGTAGAACAGTTCTGGCACACCTCCCGCTCACGGACTATCAGGCCGGTGGCCACCGTGACAAGCAAGCGTTCCGCATCAGCCAGTCTTTGAGGAATTCGGCAGAACGACTCGAGACGACAGTGGTGCAGCTTGGCGATATCGAGGAGTTGGGGCAGGCATGCGATGTTGACAGCACAGGCTGGGAAAACACAGTCTTTGAAGACTGGCTCGCCTTGACGAGAGTGAAGCCAGGATGCTGTCCAAGCAGGACGCTGTCAACCTTTCTCCAGTGCGTGTTGGGCGACTCGGGGGATGAATTTGTCGAGGAGAGGAGGATACTGTCGCAGAGACTGGCACCCAGAAGCGACAGACAACCTGAAACGCACGGATTGTTGGCCGGTTTGGATGCCGACGCTGTCGCTAGACTGCAACAGTGCTGCGGCGGGCGAAGGCTGTTCGTCGGGACCGACGGCATCATGGGACTGGCCCCAAGCGAAAGTCGGGCGGGCGACATGGTTGCGGTCATACCAGGAGCCAGGATACCTTACATCTTTCGAGAGCGGTCGGATGGTGGAGGTGCTGATGTGACGCTTATAGGCGAATGTTTCGTCTCGGGGGTCATGAAAGGCGAGGCGATGGCTCGTGGAAGTCCATTCTCACGGAGAGAACTTCGCATTTACTGAAGAGTTGCGGATGTCGAGCATTTCAACGACATCACTCGAGTCGGAAGCATCATTAATGTCTATATCAGAGGGCCTTGTGCTCTACAACATGTAATCAGATCTGTCAGGTATCTATGGTATCATCGCTATGGCGGCCCGTTGTGTAACAACAAGCAAGCCGCCGTATAAATCATCAAACTGCGCTTTGTGCAGTCTTTTGCTCAAATGCCGTTGCTGGCGCAGGTAAACACCTTGCCGACGGTGCCGGCCTCGAACTCTTGGATGATTCCCTCAACACTGGCGTACGTGCCGCCAGTCAAGAACAAGAGACCCGTGAGAATAATGACAACGTTGAGCGCCATCGAGGCCCAGTCAACCAGCTTGTGGGGTCTTGGAACTCCGGCCCGATCGTCGGCGGTTCGCATCCGGAAGTAGGCGACGCCCCAGAAGACGAAGCCGAAGAAGGAGTCGAAGAGAGACGACATCAAAGACAGCACTGTAACTGGTTAGATATAGGGAACTCCAATATTGTGCTCAATTGCTTACGAGAAGAGAAGAACGGGATCAGCTCGGCAATCAGGAAGGCCAACAGCCAGAGAGCGACTATTCGCGGTCAGTAAATTCACGACACCGCGGCAGAGACGCACTCACGCAAGATGGTAGCCCAAACAGCCCAGCCGACGAAGCTGTTGGAGTGGACGTGTCTGGTGCCCTTGAGGAGGCGGAAGAAGAGGAAGCGAGCAGACACGCTGGCGTACAGGACGCCGAGAAAGACGAGCGTCGGAATCATGAACGAGAAGGACACCTTCTTATAGACGTCTTCGAGAGAACCAAACGCGGGGGACGTCATGTACTGGTTGCCGGTGTAAGCGTAGATGATGGCTCCGACGATGCTGAAGACGATGATCTCGCCGATTGTTACGGCCCAAAGAGCCTTGGGGAAGTCGCTGCTACATGTCAGCCAGAGGGAAACGCGACGCTAGGAAGAGTAACTCACCGAGGGTCCTTCATCTCGGCAATGAAGCTCGGCAAGGTGATTTGTCCGATAAAGGTGTAACTAATGTTCAAGAAAGCGTTCATGCCAGATACAAAGGTGGTGGCGGCCAGCGGGATGGCGGTGACGATGGGGCTGCCACCCACCTGCGTGACACCGTTCTTGTCCGTGTACGATGGTCGTGGGTCGTAGCCGGCAGGGTGCGCCTGGATGCCGGCGAAGATGGTGGCCAGCAGCACGGAGATGAAGGTGAAGATGGCCGAGGCCGCTCCGGCCTTGGAGAGGGTGTCGAAGGTGCGCGGCAGCGACGAGATCCAGCAGATGATGGTGACGACGATCGAGAAGACGACGGTCCTGCAGGCGACGGGGTCGGTCTCGGTCATGGTGTTGAGGTACTTGGCGCCCACGAGCACGTGAAGGGCCTGAATAAAGGTGTTGTTGAGAATGAACATGACGGCCGTGGCGTACCACGCCCACGTCTTGCCCCAGAAGAGCATCTGGCCGATATCGCAGACGTCGCGGACCTCGGGGTGTCGCAGGCAGAACTGCCAGAGGATCAAGGACGTGTACAGGACAATCATGGCGATGACAAAGGTGAGGATCAGGCCGGGGACGAGGCCGAGGATGCTGTAGGACCACGGGAAGCTCATGATGGCGAGGCAGATGTACTCGGAGAAGAGGAGGGCCGCCGTCTTTTGCCAGCTACAGGTGCGATACTTGATTTCGTGTCCCGCTTCCTTGGCGATCTGCTCGCCCAAGATGGCCTCGGCGCTGGCATCGCTGTCGGAGACGTCGACGAGAGACTCCTGGACGGGAGCTATCCTTGGGCCGACCTTTGTTTTGCGACCGCCGAACCAGGCGCTGTATCCCGTAGAGCCGCCAGACTCGGCGTCTGCGCGACCAAAGTCGAGCTCAGCGGCGTCCTTGTCGGGCACATGGTGCGGTGGCTCGCGTAGGTTCTCGGACATGACGTCGTGGGGTTATTGCAGTGCGGCGGCGACGAACAAGACTCGATTGGTGCTGATGCTGATGCTGGTGCTGGTGCTGGTTACTGCTTGATCGGGGCAAGGTGATGTGATGGTGTCGCTGCGAACAGTGCTTTCCAACGTCACTCATGCGAAAATGCGACGATGGCTGATGACAGGCCGCTCAGAAGACAACTCGGGATGGATCAATGGCTGGATGGGGACATGTGCGTGCGAGAGACGACGAAGTTGAGAACAGACGTCGAGCACGGAAGACGGGGAGATAAAACACGTGGGACGTGCGGATGGATATATAAACCAACAAGGTGAAAGATCCATCTGGTGGAGGGTAGAGAAGAAGAGAGGAGAGGAGACTTGCGGTTGATCAGACAAAAACAGCAGAGCTTCATTCACGCTCCCCTGGCCATTCGACAAGTCGCCATCGTCCCTGGCGAGTAAGAATCGAGGATGGCCTGGCCAGGACAATGAGACGGGACCATCTATGGCCAGGGAAGATGTACCTTGGTGCTCAGACAACTCGGAGGGGAACCTCATGTACGGATACTCGCGCTCTCCCACAAGGTCAAACATGGCAAAGTGCACTTTGTCGACTCGAGATTGCGCTACCCGCAATGCCTTGGACGCGTTCTACCAACCAACGCCCGAAGCAACGATGTGGCCTTGGCCTGGGCACGAAGTGGAGGGCCAGGATATGGTGGGACGGAGTCCGCCCCGATCAGATCAGGCTTTCAGAGTTTTTTTCCCTCTTTGCCCTCGGACAGCTTGCGAGCATCTAACCTTTGCTACCCAGGCAAGCCAGGCCTAGGTAAGAGACGGTGGGCTAGAATCGCCGACGCGGAGCACGTCATCGCGGGATATGGAGATGGCGTCGAACCAGAGCGTCGCATTTGCCGACGGTTTGTAGCTGCAAAGACGTAAGAGGAACCGCACCTGCAGATGGCCACCGGCTCGTCCGACGAGCCTCGATAGGTACTGATGACTGCGAGTACGTAGTATTGTAGATCTGCTGCTGTTCCAACCAGCGTCGAGCTTTTCCGTGCAGAGGTCATCGCTCTTCGACCTTGGACGTTGGAGGATCAACAAGTGGGCTTTCCAGCGTGCCTAGCGTCCGAAAGACGAACGTTTCTGCACCCTTGGGCCGGCTAGTCGTACTCGTCGTCGCCCTGGGTGGACCGGCAAAGATGGTCATCCTGGCTTGAAGGCAGTCGACAAGGGGGGGTGGATGTGTGAGAAAGGAGCAGGGGATCGACAGAGACAAGCATTCGCTGATGCGCCACCAGAAAAGCTTGCTCGGCTGGTGACGTCGTCGCGTTGGCTTCCATTCTTCGCCTCTATCCTCTGTTCGACGGTCCGGAGGTTTTGTGCCACTGCCAAGCACAGGGTCAAGAGATGGCCAAGAGATGAGGCCCTTTCTCGGCACGGGAAGAGCTTGGCAACTGAGAACCCCGGCTATAATGATGATAGGTTGTTGGGCTGCCACTCTGGCTCGCTTGGGGACCTGACCCGACACCCAATCTTCGGCAGCAGCAATGCTACGCGTCATATTCATCTTACCATCAGCATACCAGCACATACGACCATACCCACTGGAAAACTCGGGATCCCGTCCGCTCTCCCATAGATAAGCCAGTGAGGGCCGGATTAGTAGTTGGGTCGGTGACGACCAGCGAATACCTGGTGTTGTATATTTTTTGTTTTTATCGCGATTTGATGCTCGACTACCTTGGCGTCTCTGGCCTGTGATCTTCAATTTTAGATACTGTGACCCTCAAAGACACAGATGGGCTAGAGGCGCCACGTTCAAGCACACATAATATGCACCAGTTATCAGACTTACGGTCAGACTTCGAAACTACGTCTTCTACAATCAGGCCAGTCGGACTTACAGAGATGGAAAGGCCAACGCTTGTTTTTTATTGGTGACGCTATCTGCTTTGTCTACTCCGTACGGGTCCAAGATATGTCTTGTGCAAGGAAGGCCTCACGTGGACGGGCACATGACCTGGGATGGGGGCAATGGCAAAGAAGCCATCACGACAATATAGTAGCTGCGAAAATAGGTCTAACTTCGTAGCGGCAATACCCCATCGCTTCGACTTCGTCGCCCACGCGCGTAGCGGCCTCTTCCAGCCCATCACGATCCGGGAATTCTCCACTGCTAACATCACCGTCGTCGTCCTCGAAATCTCCAGTCGCACACTTGTAAAAGAGCGATCCTCCCGGGCCATGTTCAATCTGCTGCCATTGCTGCATTTCTCCGCCGCCTGTAGCTCCCGGAACCGTGAACGATTCCTCGACAATAAACAGCCCTTTGATCTTGCGATGTGACACCATCTCGGCCATTGCAGCAAATTTGGTCCCTTCACGTCGCAGAAGCGCCTCCGGCACTGCAACGCACATGGGTTCTTCTCGGATTTCGGGCGTCCAATCCACCAAGCTGTACACAACCTCCGAGGAGAACGGTTCGCTGAGGAAGCGATGCCATTTATCTTGCGACACGTACAACACGTCTCGTTGCGGATCAAAGTGGCGTCCGTATAAGGCATGGCGGCTGTGTTTGGCAACCAACATGTGGAGACCGTATTCGTTGGCCCAGGCAAAGGCTGCCGCTCGCGCGGCATGGCAGGTTGATGCCAAGGGCGGCACCTCAATCTGAGGAGATGACAGTAAGCTGGGACAAAACTCGATGCACCGGTTGTCGTCGGAGCCGTCGTCGCCCCCTTGTTCCTCGCCCGAAGGCGATGGACGGACGACTGACTCTCCAGCAGTCGGGACGATAGGGATACAGGGCCCGGCCGACGTGAGGTAGTGCAGCGCGCCATGTTAGCATCTTCAACTCGTTAGGGAGTTGGGGAAAAAAGTGGAAGGTACAGTTGGATGCCACCATGATGAATTGATGATAGTCGTCTGCGGATGCCGAGTGGTTGTTTCACGTATGTGGTGTTTATGTGTCGTTCCAGGTTCCGAAGTTCAAGCTAGAATACTTCCACTGATTTGGCAGGTTACCTAGGTAGTCATCGGTTCGTATGCAGTTCGCTGTCGCCTCAGATACCCTACTCACGTCTGGCAGGCCGTCGCTCCTGTGGCACATGGCACAACGATCTTGCTGGCTTGAGAGGCGAACGTGACCACACGTATTCAGGGCATCGTCATGGATGCATAACCATTACGATTTCTGAGGTGATTTTTCCTACCACCCGTTCGTCGACGAAAGCTCAGACCCAACACATTGAGAAGGAAGGACTAAAGACGTCCGGAATGACGCTTCAACACCAGAAACGAGGTTGCCTGACGTGCCCTGATTTCTCACAACCCAGCACCTGCCTGAAGCTCCGCCGAAGATAGAGAATCTAACGAGTGTCCACTGCCGTCTATTAGAAAATGACCGTTGCCGCCGTCTGGACTCTCCGGAGACCTATCGTTCCGGGTCCAAAACTCCAGTCGGAATGCCCTCGGACAGTCAACTTGGTTGGCTTCTCGTAGTCATCAGCCACAACCTGCATCTGGTCCTGGATGACATCACTAGCAGCGCCCTTCAAATTGGCAATCGCCTCGTCGTGGGGTGTGGCGATGGCGATCTTGGTTGCTCTGCCCTTCCCGGTCTTGTACTGTAAAACAAAACTGGATTGGCAAACAATGACTCGAAAATGCCAAGACAGGACATCACGTAGCTTTACATCGGACCAGCCGCTCACCTTCTCCAAGACAACATCCAATTTGCCGTCTCCGTATTCCTTTGCAGTACCAGTTCTCTGCGTCCACATATTCGTCGCATCTTGAGACCTAAGACACCCTCCCAGTGGCAGAAGAGCCGTGGTGGTCCGCGTAAGAAGGGCTACACTCTCCGCCGTTTTACATCGCGTGTGCTCGTCGTCGTAAGGTCGGCGGATCGCCAACGACCTCGATGTCCGAAGGCTTTCCAACGCTACGTTTACACGACTTCTCGTGTGATGGCAGCACGAAGACAATCTTGCCGAGAAGAGTAATGAGAAGTGTATTTCCTATTGGATGTAGTCTGGGTGGACTAGGTCACTCGTAGCAACAGTATCCAGATACCGATTTTCTAAAAGCAGCGAACAACATGATAGGTTTGTGTGCGCGCTCTTTCATGATTCAATGTGCAAGTCAGGCAACAGCGCGGATTTGGTGTATGAGACACTGCGCAGCATAACACAGATCTTACAAAAATTGCCTTGTCCTGATTTCTGACACTCCGCATTGGTGTACTTGAATTCGGCATCCTTCATATCGAAGACTCGGAGTTCATGACCATACTTTCAAGTCCTCATATGTTGACTGTACTGCTATGACGAACTTAGAACAACTCGCAGCAAATCCGGCTGTGCTAACCTGACAACCCACAAAAGGGGAGGGTATGCGGACCGAATCAATAACTGGAGTCCTGAATAACGCTTAACTCAAACATGAACCTATCCTAACCCATCAAGGCAGAGCTTCTGGGACGTTGCAGGCTTTCGGGACTGAATGTCTTAATGTCAGAGTTAGGTATCATTCACCTAAGAGATGGCTTGGAGAAAGTACATGCAATCCATGGGGTCAAATTGTGTCAAGATGAAATCGAAAGCAGGGCCTACAGGTCGTTGTGCAGTTCATTCAAGTTCGTAAGACAAGTATAACCGCACGCAAGCAGCTACTCAAGGTTGATTAACTTCCCAAGAAAGTCCAATCAGTTCTGGCACAGTCAACTTCGACGAGAAGTAGGCCCATATTCAATACAAGAAATCCACCATCCCCCTCAACTGCCTACTCCTCGTCCGGCAATCCGACAATCTTGAGCGAGTCAGCCCACAGCCTCTTCGCCTCCTCGGTGTCATAAGCAAACGGGGCATAGCCATTCGCCGTAACCTTGTCATCTCCTTCGACGGACGGCTCGGCCACGGCGCAGTTCACCAGGTACTTGCCGCCGGCGTGTTCCCACTCCTTGCCCACTGCCGCCCACACCGAGGTCGCGGCCCCCTGCTCGACGCTCTTCATCGTGGGATACAAGTGCTCCATCCCCTTGAAGGCATCAGGGGGCATGTGCCGCGTCAGCCCCGTCGAGATGAGGCCGGGGTGGACGCTCGTGGCGTGGAGGTGGCGCGTGCCGTAGCGACGCTCAATTTCGTTGGCCATGTAGATGTTGGCCGTCTTTGACTGGCCGTAGGCCACGGTGGCGTCGTAACCGCCGCGCTGAAAGTTGTAGTTGGCGGAGTCGTTGAGACCGTGGACGTTGTGGGCCGAGGACGAAAGGGACACGACGCGGGACGGCCGCGCAGCAGATGCGGACGCGAGCAGTGCCGGTTCCAGCAGCTTGAAGAAGAGGAAGTGCGAGAGGTGGTTTGTGCCAAACTGGAGCTCGTGGCCCTCGGCCGTGTAGCGGAGTTCTGGGATGGCCATGATGCCGGCGTTGTTCACGAGGACATGGACCTTGGAGGTCTTGGCGAGTATGGCGGCGGCTGCAGAGCGGACGGATGAGAGCTTCTCCTGGTCCATTTCGATAATCTCCATACGCGCGGGGTCCCAGAATCCCGCGAGGGCGGACTGCGCCTTGGCGACGTCGCGGGCCGTGAGGAAGAGGGTGGCGCCCGTGGTGGCCAGGGCGCGGGCAGTCTCGATGCCGATGCCGGACGACGTGCCGGTAATGACAATCACCTCGCCCTTGAGTGTGCCTTCGACGCCGGCATCCTTGATGATTTGTAGGGCCGTCGGACGCGCATCACCAGGGCCGCTGGGGTTGCTGTGGACGTCAGTGTAGCGCGACATTGTGCTGGCAAGGGACTCTGAGAGTGGTAAAACGGAAGCAAAATCAGAGTTGGTGAGGTAACACGACGAGGATCGATGTGATGACGAGAATGTGGTTGCTGAAGCTGGATGAGGTGTGTTGAGTAAAAGTAGAAGCAAGAGAGCATGGTGATTCCTTTATATAGCCTCCCACGCACACGGAAGGAAGGTCAGTTCTTGGGAAGATCATGACTTACAAACCACCTCATCTCCAACATTCCCTCTGCCGGGGTTATGGACAAAGCTAAATTCCGTTGCCTTTGATGTTTCCCATCCTTGATCCACAGCTCTCGTCGTGATGACTTTTTTACCGCTTTCGGACTAGTCACTCTCCCCACCTCGGGCTTCGGAACGTTTCTGGGTTGTCTCTAAGCCTTGAAAGTGGGTTGACAGATCACGTACGGACTTTGTAGACGCCGGCCTTCTGGGACCGTGATTGGGGTTACATTGTAATTGGTCAGCGGTCTCTTCAACATAGAGAATGGCGGAAGTCGAGATACGCATGTGAGTATGTCTCTTTCCTTGCCAGTCTACGTTTTCTGGCCCAGTTCAGACATCGAAGGTGGCTCACCTTCGTTTGGCCCCTTTGATCTGAAGCAGATTGACCTTGCAGGTATCAAACGGAGCCACAGGGACGAGGAAAGAGGACAGCTGCCAACATACGGTATGGCGCGTGTGGTGTCTGGTATAATAGCTTCTTCTCATTACTTGTTGTCATTGTTGCTCGCGCATGGCGTGGACATGATACGCATAGGCTCCTCTCCTCTCATCAGCCTCCAGCGGTTACTGCTCTCAACTATGTCCTCGCAACCCTCCACGGCCCACGGCCACTTTCTGAGAAACCCCGGAGTGATCTCCCAGCTCCGCATGTCATACGGCTCGCCCCAAACAATAAGCCCTCTGCGCCCGGCAGTGGCCTCGTCCTCGTCAAGTTCTTCTATGAGGGGCAGGGCCCGAATGGTTTCGGGCTCGGAGACGGCGACGGCGGAGCTTCGTTGCTGTCGAGCCAGCCTGACACCCATGATCTCACCGATGAGGTCTTGTAGCAGATCCCAGTGATCAAAACTGCCTTCGTGCCTGATAAGGTTATCACGGACGCCAGGGAAGGGAATGAGATTGATCCAGGATGAGTGCAGTTGGGTTTGTTGCAGGTGGGTCGGGATGAGGGCAAGAGGGATATTGGGGTTCAAAGGGTAGACGACTGTGTCATCACGGTAATATGGAGCGCCAATGGGACAGATGGCCCGTGATGGAGGGCTATCGTCCCAGCCCGTGAGAAGGGTGTTGATGGTGCGCTTGTTGGAGACAAAGGCACGGAAGACATTGTACTGGACGAGATGAAGGAGGTGATCCGTCGAGAGCGGAAAGATGATGGACGGGGGTGCAGCATGTTTGGGCGTGAACGCCGATGTACCCGTATCGATGTCAGCATGAGGAGCTGGCCGATGGATGAACGTGGCGGTTGCGCTTTTCGAGGTTGATGATGTGCTTGAGAGGCGATTCTCGGCTTCGTCGACGCGCCAGCGTCTGACTTGGAACGAGCGTGATCTCTGAACCGAATCTGGGTCCTGCTCC
The DNA here is from genome assembly GCA_004366825.1 of Colletotrichum spinosum. Taxonomy (NCBI): domain Eukaryota; kingdom Fungi; phylum Ascomycota; class Sordariomycetes; order Glomerellales; family Glomerellaceae; genus Colletotrichum; species Colletotrichum spinosum. The sequence continues at coordinate 37,410 of QAPG01000059.1, read as the reverse complement.
TTGATCCGTAGGCCTTCGAATTTTAGAGTCACAGCCAGGGGACGCGGCAATGAGGGGGAAGGCTCACGGCGTGCTCTTTGATTAAGACGGTTTTGAAACTTTCTGTGCTGCTTCTTGGCCGCGGCATCTCCCTGGCCTTTGGCTTGGGTGGATGGGGACGAACTGGCCAAGACTCGCATTATGCTGAGCAATCGGCTGTTCAATTAAATGTTGTTGTCACCGGAAAGGACTGGTAAGTCGTAAAGAATTCAGAACCGACTGACTAGGTCACTAGGCTGTAGTGTAATTTGATTAGTGATCCACGACCCGAAACGTCATCAAGACCCTTTTAATGGGACTGCTCTTGGACACGTACTAGGACGGAAAAGGAGAAACGGTCATCAAGCGAGTCATGCCTCTCTTACAGGTAATCAATTGTCAAAGTGTACGGATATCGATATCCATAATGCTCTCTTTACACCTCGTCTGGGATTATCCAGACACCATGATCTTGGCAGCAACCAGTCAGTTACCGGACGGCGTTAAGTAATGAAAACACTCCTATTGCCGCAAGACAATGTTGTCTCGAGGTACGGTACGAAAAGAGGACCAAGCTCTCATTGGATTGTACGCAACGCGGTGTCGTCATGTGGAATATCTTAGCCGGCGTCGTGTGCAAACGCTATGGACTCTACTCTTCTGCTACCCGCGGTCGTCAAGTCATCGTCCTGCCCACCAAGTTTTCAAGGCGTACAGCTTGCTACATTGTGCCCTCAATAGTCCCTCTGAGACCCTCCGAGAAAGCATCGAAACTACACACCGATCTCTATTTCAGCCTACGAAGAGGGCGGTGTTCAAGGCGACGCTCCATCATCCAACGCGAAGCGACCACCGACTACACCAGGTGCCTGCTTCCCGCGCCCGTACTGCAGGCCTTCAGCCTCCTGGCAAACTTGGGTTTCGCACACGATCAAGCATCGTAAGACTGTTCTGAAGGATGTATGGGTGTCGAAGGCAACCAATAACAGCATGGTCAAGGTGACTATCGAAGACTGGATTCGTTATCAGCACCTGTATGATGTAGCCACCATAGCCTGGATTTGCTTGGCGAGATGGTTTCCTTTGCGATACTGGGAGTACTCAGTGCGATATGCATGATTTATGAAGCTGATTGAAGCAAATAAAAGTAGAATCTCGGCTCTTGACGGCCCCAATGCAGTTGCTCCTCATGTTCATCGTTCGCCTTGGAACTGAAAAGCTCAGCATTGTGTATAGATTGGCCCCAAGAAAAGGACATCATATCCACAACCCCCACGTCAATAACTGAATTTCCGGAACTTCCAATTACATAGTCATGGGCTACGTATGCATACGTGAGATCTGTGGCCGATCCTCCCCGACTGAGATCTTACCGACCCAACATTTGAACGCAGATCAGGACGTCGACCCAAGTGTTCTTGTTTCCCGCAAACGACCAACTACAACCATCGGCGGTTTCGAGGGCAGCCGAAGAAAGGAAGAAGTTCTCGCTGAAATGAACAGCTGATGGTCCAACGCCATTCGTCAGGCCTGCAAGAAGGGTTTGCCGGCGCGTGTGAATTACAAATGGTTTCCATTCGGTAGTAAGCTGGATAAATAATTCTTTAGACAACGTTCAACAAGACGACATTCATATAACATATCCCCTAACTTGCTTCAGAGTTCTCAAGCCAGTGTTGCGCCACAGAGCAACAGAAACGAAAGCGCCGAATCAGACTGCCGTGCCCACGATCATCATGACCTGTTGTCCGTCCGAGTACGCGTGCTGAATGGCGATCCGCGCTGGCGACCCCAGAGGATAACCCAGCTGGACTTGAAGATTTCCGAAAATGTCTGCAAACTCGGCCTGGTTCTCGGCAGGGAGGTATTCCAGGAGCTTCGCGGGAAAGACATTTCCCCAAATGACAGATGCCACTGTCAGACCTACTGCACCCCCGATGGACGAGAACATGGCGACGATGGCGACCACCACGGCAACGTGCTGGTGGGACGCAGCGGCCATGGCGGGGAGCGGAGAGATGGCCATGATGGCGCCGGAGGCCAAGGCCACGAAAACCAGACACATGATGATGTACCCAAAGCTGGTTTCGGCAGTCCGGAAGTGGATCAAGAGCCCCATGAAGAGCGTGTAGACCGGAAGAGCGCCGTACAGAACAAGCGACTTGTAGAAGCCAGTCCGATGGATCAGGTATCCGACTGCCACGCCTGCGACATTCCCACCGACGCCGTAGATCTGAGCAACGTACCCGGCCTCGGTTATGGTCAGGTCGTACACGACTTGGAGGAACGAAGTGAAGAAGCTACTCCAGCAGTAGTAGCTTATGAAGAGGACAGTTCCCAGGATCGACGAGCCGACTACGTTGCGATCTAGCAGCAGCGAGAAGGGGATGAACTCGGTACACGCCCAGAAACTCTCCCAAACTGCGAAGAGGACGAGTAAAACGACCCCAAAGACCAACAGGCAGATCTGAGATAATCAGGGGTGAGTTCCAGCCCTGCGGCTGCAGCGCGTAAATGTTGAATGGAAGGAGCAACATTGCCAGGCCAGCTATCAGCAACGTCAGACCAATGGCGTCGAACTCGCGGCAGTAGTGCAGCAAACTCTCCCACGCCAACCCTTCGGACGGCGTACTAATGACGATGCCCTGCTTCTTGGCCTTCCGCTCGTTTGTCCACAGGACGATGAAGAGCGGGAGACAAGTAACGAGGACGACGATGGAGAAGATGCCATAGTACCAATGCCACCCGAGCCCTTTCAGAAACGCCTCGGCCATGGGCCCGCCAATCCAAGACGTGAAGATGTTCGGGCTCGCCGCCAGCCAAGTGACGAGGACTCGGTTGTGCAGCTTTGTGGTGTCGGCGATGAAGATGATGACGGTGTACAGCAGCGTGTTATTGCCGACGGTCCAGAAAACCAGAGCGGCAGCGTACATGTGGACGCTGTTGGTAGCGGCCATCATCACCAGGCCGATGGTGGTGATGAAGAGGCAGAAGGCGTAGCCCTGAGGCCGACCGAAGATGTCAATCATCTTCGCGGCGGGCAGACAGCACACGCCGCCGACGATGCTGCTGACGACGCTGATTGTCGGTGTCAAGGAGTGCTCCTGGTAGGCCGAGGCGACGTAGGGCAGCAGGGACGCGGAAACCGATTGCTGCATGAGGACCACGAAGTAGACGATCCAGATGAACAGGTAGACGAGCGCGCGGGAGGTCATGGACCAGACTATCGCGATGGCCTCGACCTGCTGGACACCGGCCTGAGCAGCGGTATCGACGTGGTTGTTCTGAGCAGCATCTTGTTCGATAGCCGAGTCGAAGCACAGTTCTTGGATGGCAACGTCGTGCTGGGACTTGACGTTGACGTTTTCAGCGTCTGCGGCTGGCGGGTGTGGATGGGACATGATGTTCGGCTGGCTGGGAGATGATCTCGAAAGCAAAGAAGAAAGATACGGCAAGCCCAGAAAATCGAAAAGGAGGCAGAAGGATGTTGTCTACTTTAATACCAGGTCATCTCCCTTGCGGCGGTCTCACTGCTGCTTTTGGACCGGAAATTCAAAGAGCCTTTATAGGCCAATGGAGCATCGAGAGATTGGCCACGATGTTCAAACGGGGGACCAATGTCTACGAAGGATGGAATCGTGGTTTAAAGAGGCTAGAGGGATTGAGTGTAGGTGAGCAAGTTTCTGCAAAAGTTGCTCACCCTCGCTACTCGCGTTCCCTCTTCTCACCTTGTCTCCTGTGGCTGGCTCTCGTGATACAATTTGCTATTTCTTTGCTCTTCTCTCGGAGATGCGGATGTATGCAACCAGATATCACCTGAGGGTGTCTGGGGGTGGCGGTTGATTCGGCAGTGACTGAGATGTATGTAGGCATTATAATGCAGGCTTATGAAGTTTCCACTGCCGGCTGATATTCTTGAGGGAGATATCTCGAGTGGGCCGAAATGGGGCCAGATCTATGAAGGAATGCGAGCAGCAAATATTCGACGAAGCTGCTATCTCGAACCGGCAGGCTGGTTTATCGTCGGGCTAGGCTGATGGATTCGTTCCGAGGATGCAGAGATCTATCTTCAGGCCCCATTCCGCTCTGGTCACGTCGAAGCCAGCCACGGCCAGGACAGGTGCAAGGAAACGTTGTTAGAATACGTCTTATGGTCGTTTCTCAAGAAGCAATGTGAAGTACAACTGTTTACGCCGTCCATGCAGCCTGAAGACTCCTTCGCCATGATGTATGCATAGCCACGCCCTCTCTTTCAGCTACGAGAGGCCAACCCATCACGGAAGCTGAGACTCGTCCCAGTCTGTCCACCTGCGAATAACCTCATCCACCGCTCCGATCCCCTTCTTGGACGACTCCACCTCAAACCACTCGCGGTGCGTCTGGTCACACCCCTCGCACTGGATCGGCCCAGCGTGCAGCCCCATCCCCGACAGCTCGATGTGAATCAACCTCTCGACGCGGTGAACATGCGGCGCCATCCTCGGCTGCTCCCCAGACGCCTGGCTTGCACCGGGGATGTACGGGTAGTACCTCAACACCTCAATGTCGTACGTGCACTGCCGCGACCACTGCTGCATTCTCCGCTGCACGTTGGCCGCCCGTCCGATCTTGATCAGCATCTTGTCGTCTCCCGACGCGCCACCCTTGTTGGCGTTGGCAAACGCCTTCACCACGTCGCTCGACCTGCGCTGACGTCCCGCACCACGCGCCGGCGACGGGGGTGCCAGCAGCGACCGCGCCTCGTTCACGGGTGCCGCGTCCTTCTTTGACGTGGGCATGATCCAGAACATGTAAATGTAACCCGGCTCTTCGGAGCTGCCGTACGGGCGCGCGAGTTCCGCCATCAGCGCCGAGGCGGTCTGCGGATCGGTCGAAGGGGGGATCAGGGAGAGGTACTGCGCCGTTTGGGATTGCGACAGAGGTAGCGGCGAGGCCGGGTTGGAACTCACGCGCGAGTGGCTCGACGTGCTCGGTCGCGGACGGGAGTTGCTCGGCGCGGAGAGGTGGTTGTTCGAAGGGCGCGCGGGCATGGCCGCGGACGCGTTGTTCTGGACCGGCCGGGGTTGCGGGCGTGGCGGTTGAGACTCCTCGTGTACTTCTTCGAGCGGGATCTTGAAGCAGAAGCAGAAGTGCAGCTCCTTGTCCTTTTTCGGCTTCGGTCGCGACGCGCCAGACGGCTTTTCGGACGCGGCTTGGAAGTTGCCTCCGGCGCTCGGTCGGGGTCGTTTCTGCTTCTTGGACGGGTTCGAGCCAATGTCGACGAGGCCGAGTCGGTCGGCGAGGGTGTCGATGCTGGTGCGCTCCTCGAGGATCGGTCTGCTGGACATTCTAGGCCCGGGGCTCGACTGCGCGGAGCGACTGGCCGCTTGGTCTTTGTGGTGGTGGCAGTAGAGAGACTCCTCTTTGGCGGTTGGCGAGAGCAGCTTGCCCTTGGCCGGCGTGACGGACATTCGGCACAGGTTGCCAGACGTCGTGAGGCCTTTGCATGTCGTCTTTGGGTTCTTGGAGTCGGAGCGGGCGAGGTTCGCCTCGGGAGTGTTGGCTATGTAGCCCATGTTCGCGTTCTGTGTTTCCGGATCGTGGGCGCGATGTGGTCTTGTGTTCGCAGTATTCGTATGGTGTTCACTTCATCCACCGGGCAGAACAAGAAGAAGAGCAGGATTCGGTGCCAGGGGCCACGTTGAAATACGATAACGACAGGAAGCGAGCGATGATGCAAACACGCCTGGCGACTCACGAGATGCGTCAACAGCAACTCCAGGGTCTGAATCAAGGCCACACACTCAATCTCTGGCGGTTTTGAGTTGCCATGGCTCAGGTTGACTGGGCACGCCGACTCGGACGCGGGCGTGACTGCAACTGACTGGACGAGGCTGGGGCTGCGCGCGGTGCCTGATCCATTCCGCTCAGTCTTTCTGGCCCATTTTGGGGTCGTTCTGGAGCCATTCGACAGGGCAGACAACCTGCTTGGGCGCCAGAAGCCCTGCAGGTTGGATTGGCGGTGGGTAAGCGCCCTGGCCGCGCGATGTCATCGTTGGAATGGTGACTGGGGGCTGGGGTTGGAGCACAGCCACGGCGGTGAGGCCTTCGTCGTGGCTTGCTGCCTCAGCCACACTTTTGCTCAGTGTGCAGGTTCGTGAGCAATTGTGTTGATTCACCGCCCGTCGCTCGAATTGATTTTGTGCATCGAGAACCGACTCGGGATCTGGCGAAGGATCAACATTTGCGACGTCCTCCATGTCGATGTTTTATTAATGCCGACATTAGCTCTGTATTCGGGGAGCAGCACCTCACAACTCACCACATGCCAGCATACTTGAAGAGGGTTCCCGACGCTAAGATTGGGAGTGAACACGAAGCTGGACACTGCCAAGTGTTGACTGTTCAATAAGTCTTAAGAGTCTGTCCAGAGCCCATGCCTCAGTGAAGTCATCACAGATGGCAGGACGCGAGGGTCAACGAGACGCGATATTTCGAGACGCGATATTTCGAGACGCGATATTTCGAGACGCGATTGCAAGTCTTCTCTTACTACAACTCCGCGGTACATGTTTATTGTCAACTTCAGACGTAGAACCAAGACGCTGTTGCTGGCGTTTGTCGACGGCATCTTCGACGAATAGGTAACCTCATACGCACATCAATGGGCAGCTTTGAGCCTTCGCGAGTGTGACTGATAAACATTTGCGAACTGACCACCTCTTCGATAATCATCATCATCAGATAAGAGTCACCGATCCTCGTCTTCGCGTGACAGGTCTGGTGACGGCCCCTGCTGCCAGAGGATGAACCTGTTCAGCAAAACCCTCTTCTTCGATGTGTCTTTCGCCTCCATTCAAAGAAACCCCAACTTCACCTACAACGAGCGTAAAAGTTTGGCGGCCGCAAATGCCACTGCGCGCCCCTGAGCCGGTAATCTCGGAGTCTGAAGAGAATCACACCACAAACTGGCCATCGGCAAGTGGGTCGCCCGGGGTGCATCCGTCTTGGAAAACGGGCTTCTCACGTTCTCAGCTATCCAAACAGCGATGATTCTCTGGCTGCAGATTCGCCAATCTGATCAAACACTATTCCGAGCCAATGGAAACAGCCGTCATTCGTATTCGGCTTGGTGTGCTGAGCCTGGATTCGCGGGAAACATGCAAGCAGTCGTACCACACCTGAGCGGATGCCGATGGATTTGGATCGTGCCATTGTCCTTCGGTGTCTGTGGACCCCTGCAAGACGCTGTCTGTGATGTTTGATGGGAATATTTCTCAAAGCCCGCCAACGGCCATCTCCACAGCGTGACTGGTGGTTTATATCACCCTTTCGCCCCTTTGCTGTTACTCGATGGATCTTTGGGTCTTGTAGAAGCCATCCCAGCTTGAAGGTTGCAACGTGTCTTATTTTCCTGGACTTTTCCTGAAGCTGAGGGTGCGTTCAGTGTCATGGAGTCCACGTGGTAAGTCAACAACCCAGCCGACACTCACCGAGTGGTATCGTCAAACTACTAACACCAACGACACAGGCAATCGACCTTGGTCTTTCCCAACCAGACCTCCCACCAGACCTACCTCGGCGTGCTCGACGACGTCAACAAGTACAATGTCCAGCTCAACATCCTCGAGCGCCTCTGGGCGGCCTGGTATATGTGGATGCAAAACGACATCCTGGCCACCGGCATCATGACCTTTGTCATGCATGAGGCCGTCTATTTTGGACGCAGTCTGCCGTGGATCATCATCGACGCTATTCCGTACTTTCGCAGGTGGAAGATTCAACAGGTCAGTGGCATCATCTACAGTCTCACATCGGTGACGGTCAGCTCGACCAGACACCACCCAAAGTCACTCCATGGCCTTTGCTGGTCGGGCTATGAGGACCAAATACCCTGGCTGACATGATCCAGCAAAAAATACCCACCTGGAGAGAACAGCTCGAGTGTGCCGCCCTCGTCCTCTTCAGCCACTTCACCGTCGAACTCCCACAGATCTGGCTCTTCCACCCCATCGCGACGTGGTGCGGCCTCGACTATGGCGTGCCCTTCCCCTCGGCATGGAAGATGGCCTACCAGATCGCCATCTTCTTCGTGCTCGAAGACACATGGCACTACTGGGTCCACCGCGGCGCCCACTGGCCTCCGCTGTACAAGTCAGTCCACAAGATGCACCACTACTACTCGGCGCCCTTTGGCTTGACGGCCGAATACGCATCCCCGATCGAGGTCATGTTCCTCGGCCTGGGAACCGTGGGCTCGCCCGTGTTGTGGGTGCTCGTCACCAAAGACCTGCACCTGTTCACAATGTACCTCTGGATCGTGCTGCGCCTCTTCCAGGCCATCGACTCGCACTCGGGGTACGATTTCCCCTGGTCGCTGAGGCACTTTCTGCCCTTTTGGGCCGGCGCGGAGCATCACGACGTACACCACGAGAAGTTTATCGGCAACTACGCGTCGAGCTTCAGGTGGTGGGACTACATCATGGACACCGAGGCTGGAGCGGAAGCCCACCAGCGCAGGCGTGAGAAGAGGATGGCCAAGGCGAAGAAGCTGCAGTAGATTCAGGTTCAAACAGAGAAGAAGACTCGGTGATGGTTTGACTCTGGGTGTGAGAGACGTCGTCCGATAAGCACACATTCCTCTCTCTGGGTTGACGACTGGAACGTAGGATACTTGATGAATAGTAATTCTAATAGATATGTTTACTACGCAATGGGACTCTCGCCATACTCAAAAGGTGATGATGCCAACCATGGAAAGCGCTTGGGATCAACCGACTGTTCCAGCAGTCTGAGGATGGCAGGCTTGGGAAGAACCGCACTGTCGTCCATGGAGAGCCTACCGACCGAATTGATTCACAGAATCGCTTCATACTGCGACGTCCAGGATATCCACGCCCAGGTACTTCCCAATAGACCAGATCGAGTCGATACAACATTAGCTAACATCGCCAGGCTCCCAAGCCTTCGTCGACTTTGATCAATGACACACATGCCTTCGTCTCGATCGTCAACGACGCCATTCAAGCATCTCACCCCACGCAGCCCGGCAGCGCAAACCCCCGAGGCCACCCTGACTTTGTCTCACCTCGCCGCCATCACCCCCATTCTATCTGACTTGTCCGCCCAGCTCGACGACCTCATGCTGTGGTATCGCGCCGTGTGCACCCAAATCGACTAGCAATTCAGACGCGACTACCCTTCCGCCCGAGTTCTCGAGCAAACGCGTGCTCTTGTCGGCATATTTGCCTCACTCGCAGCGCTCGGGTGTATGCCTGTTCTACTAACTCACGAAGCACATACATCTAACGTTGGACAGACCCAAAATCTATCAACCTCGATGTCGCAGCCGCCGCCCCGGCCTTCCTCATCGCCATCCTCGAGGCTCGCAACTGGTCGTCGTTTCACGCCTCCAACGGCACCGGCGTCGACCTCCCTTTGCGACAGCAGGCCTTCCTGCCTCGCTGTCGGCGCGCTGGAGAACCAGGCCCTGAAGAACATGCACCAGTTGACGTTCTGGCTTACCAATTACACGTCCTACTCCAAATCGGGGCAGGTCAATTTCAAGATAACGTGGGAGGGACGCCAGACCATCGCCATGATGACCCAGGGGGCCCTCGCCCATCTCCTGAGAAGCAGCCTGCCCGGACGACAGCCGAGCGCGTGCCTCCCCTCTCCCGAGCGGCTCCCGTTTGCACTCCAGCGCAACGTCGTACCGCTGCCCAGCGCTGAGCTTCCTGGCAGGGTCAAGAGACGGATATGTGCGTTTGCATCGACGGTGTCCTGGGACAAGTGGAATCGGGAGTACGTCCGGGGCTTGGCTAGAGATATGCAGAATGGCGAGTGGCAGGGCTACTTCACACGTAGTCTTGCGCGCCACAGCACGGGGCCTTGGTTGTCCATCGAGAAGGGATCCCTCGAAAACATACATTTCAAGTTAGTTAGGCAGATTACTACCAGGGAGGTACAGGATGGGCGAGTTGGCCCAGTTTTGGAGCTGACGGCGGACGACTGCAAGGAGCCGGCGGGCACGTTCAACTTTACGGGTGAGTATCACGAGAGGTCTCAGAGCGTGGTGCTGGAGAAAGTTAACCCGGGCGGTCATTCTTACAAATTCAACGGATGGTTCACGCCCCTCGGCATCGCGGGGACGTTGCAGTTGAGCTCTTGGCCCCATGGTGCGGCCGGGTGGTTCTGGATCTGGAAGAGGGAGTGGGTGAATGGGCAGCAGTTATTCGGAGCGGACCAGTAACTCGACGACCTCCCGATCTTGTCGAAGGCGCACCGCCTCCTCCGCATACCGCCCTCCGTGTAAATTTCTGCGGTGTTGCTGGTCGGTGATGGTAGTGGGAAATTGTTGTCTTGAAGGCGAGTACTTCGGGGCACGGGGCTGTATGTGGCTGTCGAGGCGATGCTGACGTTCCTGGGCCAGCAATTTAACACGACAAGATTGTACTCCATACAGAGGTACGGTCCGAATAACTGCTACCGATGCGTGAGGCAGAACCTGTCCCACGTAGATGGCTGGGTTTGGTCACTTCATGAAACAAGCCGGGGTACTGTCTTACGCAAACACCATAGCGACGACGTCGTGTTACTCATGGGTTATGCATTCATCCACGCTAAAGTGTAGAGATGGTGTCACTTTTCCAATTGAGGTATGATGTGAGGGCGTCCAAAGAGGTGTTGTGTCAAAGGGTTGCCGGGGTGTCGCAATCTCGCATCGTGGTCACTGCTTTGAAGATGGGCTGTTGTCTTTGGCGTGCCTTGTTTCGATCTCGCCCTACGGTGACGCCGCATTGGCGACGTTACACCGAGAATATGGAGATGCGGCAAGCCATATTGTTCTTCTTATTGAAAGATGCCTAAGCCTCTGTCCGTCGGTACGATGTGGTCACCATGGCCAACGTGTGGTCTTGAATTCACCACGAGTGTAAGATTGTAACGTGAAACGAGTGAAACATATGTTTCTCGTCTTTCAGTCAATAAATAAGTCGGCCGGCCCCCTTGATATCGACGTTGCTTCTCGACACTCGCATCTTTGGATCCTCCCATCAGCCACAACGCGGTGTCTCGCCCCCAGCTTCAGCCTCTCAACAAGTCTGGCCTCTCGAACTCCTCCGCACAACATGAAAGGCAATCTCTTGTTAGTTCTGGCCTTTACCGCGTCAGTACTGGCCCAGAACGACCACGAAAACTGCCACTCTTCCGCCGTCGTCGTCGACACTTCTCCAGCCCCATCCCCAGTCTACTCTACCCTCGCTCCTCCCGGAGCCCCCAGCGTCGACTGTGGTGGCAACGGCGCCCCTTCTAGCAACATCCCTGGATGTCCGGGGTATACCGCCACCGCCAGCGTCAAGCCTACGCTGGTGTCCTCTGCGTCGGAGAACGCAACGCCCGTCATCATCTCGCCTGTTCCGGGCACGATTCATTCCACAACGACAGTGACGGTGAAGTCCGAAGCTCCCAGTGCCGGCGGAGGAAGCGCGAAGCCGTCCAGTGCTGTGACGTCCGCTGCTGGTGGAGGCACGGGCACAGCGGTGCCGACGGCGTCGGGAGGAAAACACTCGGAAACCCCGGCAAGCACCGAGGGAAGTGGGGCCGGAACCGGAGCCGAAAGCAGCACCGGAGCTGCTGCTACCGTCACCGATGCTCCGGCTTCGGCCGGACAGACAATTCGGGCTAGCTTTTCCACCGCGCTTGGCGTGCTACTAGCTATGCTATTGGCATAAAACTAGGATACCTGAAGGACCGGGCTTGTAGTCTTGGGTTTGAATTGGTAATCTCTCAAAGGTACCAAGACGTGGAAGGTAGTAAACATTTCAATGGTTAAGAACACATTCCGACCCTTGCAATAAATTCAAAGGCCTTACTAGATCGCCACCATTTCTATAAGATGCTTTTGCTGGTCTGAATCTCGGTCGTACTCTTTCAGAGCACTTTATTTTCGTGGATGACCTTCTTATCGCCACTCCTGTGCTGTTCCGCGTAGATGTACAGCGCTTCGTAATCTCTACAAGTATGTTGATATCCCCATCCCGTGCTTCCCACGCCATTCGGCGGCAACCACTCCAAAGTCGTATCTCCCGCGCACATGATAGACTGACGGAGATAGTCCCAGCAGTGGGAGAGGTGCGTGGTGTTCACCGTGCTCACGTCGCCATCTCGCGCAGCGAAGTATCCAGACCGTGCCATGTACTGGGAGACCTGGATGTCAGCAACAGTTGACGTCGTACTGGAATTTGGCACTTACGAGGCAATGAAGTTGATGGAAAACAGATATCAACGCTCTTTGCTTGGGAAGGGACCGATCCATCCCGGGAGAATAAGGAAGCTCGTCCGTGTCGGCTGTCACGTTGATCCAGCCCTTGCCCACTGCGATTGGGATCGCTTGTCAGCAAAAGATCGACTTCATTCTATGCCAAATAGCATGCAGAGAAACAGACTCGGAATCAACTTGGTCCACATCTCCTCCGACTTGGCGTCCGGCTCTCCTCCAAAAACGCTTTGATACATGAAGAGCTTCTTCGCCGTCCTCTGGGGCGGCATCCATGGCGGCTGGCTGGTACCCGACTGCGATCGCAGAATCACGCCCAAAGCAACCACGAGTGCGATGTTGGACAGCACGAGAAGCACAATCGCGACTCGTGTCGGTGAAAAGGGACTGCGCCTGGGCCGGCACGTCGTCTGCTCCAGGCCCCCTGTGGCCTCCAGCAAGATGTGCTTCTCTTCGTCCATGGACGTCGTCTCTGTTGAAGATCGCGAACCTTCCTTATTTTCCATCTTGCGTAACCGCACTTTTGGAATGATACCGCGGGTTGAGAGAGAGAATTGCAGACCGACCGATCTACATCAAGTCGTATCAGATTCTGTTGGCAACATCAAAGACGTCTGACTCTTGCTAGGCGCTGGCGCTGGCGCCGACTGGCGGGAACGATCCATGCAGAGTTGTCGAAGCTCGGTGTCGTTCGAAATAGTCCACAACCCTGGACATCCTTGCCGACATCCCGGTCTACCAGCTTCAAGAACATCAGGCGACATTTCGATTCAGGACTACCTGCGCAGAGGAAGTATGCTCAACGCTCGAACAAATGGGAGCTCACATAGGCGCGGGCGCCAAACTTTCCCCAAAGCTCAATTACTCGGAAACTTTGGCGCAACTCGAGCTTGACTCGACAGAGCTGCTTCCTCGGCAACCCAGCTGACTGCTTGGCAGCTGTGTGGTCTCTCCATACCCCTTCCTCCGTAGTCTCCTCGACGAAGCGTCTCTTCTACTCTGGTAGACACTCGTAAAGGTGACCATCACTTGCCTCAGCATTCCACATCTCACCCAGACTCATCGAAATGGAAAACCTCGCCATTTTCAAAGCTTTCCGCAAATCACCTTACACACCTCTGCCAACACAAGAGCAACCAGAAGTCGTCGACCCAGGCAGCCCATTCAAAGATGAAGAGCACCACGGACCGCCCAGTAAGCCGCCCATCCGCCCGTCTCGCCGCCTGAGAAAGAAAAGACCCAGCGAACACCCAGAACCATCCAGCTCCGAATCCCAGTTCCTCCCGAACCTCAGGCTCACTGCCTGGCTGGCCCTCGGCATCATCTGCACCTTTGTCATCGTCTTCATCCTCATGCCATCACCAACCAAGCACCACGAGTACCCCTCAAAGGACGACCACCACATCAACCACCCCCACGAGAAGCCGCACCACGACGAGTCCCACGACCGTCCGAAGCAGGTCCCCCACGAGCCGCAGTGCGGTCGCACCCCCGCCGAAGCTCGAGAGCGGGGCTGCGTTTTCGAGCAGCAGCTGGGCGCTTGGGTGCCGACAAAGTGCGCCTGGGAAGAGATCATCGACCAGTTCCACGGGATTGTGGGAGATATCTATCTCGAGTGGGAGTGGTTCACGGACACCGATCTGAAGCAGAAGGTAGCGCCCAGCGAGTTGCCGCAACTGCAAAACGGGAACTTCTCCGTCGTCTACACGCCGTACCCGCGGGCGCATGATCTACACTGCTTGTACTGCTGGCGCAAGGTTGAGTATGCCATCGAGCACGGGATCGGTTGGTTGGATGCTAGATGTCACCAGTTTTGGCATACCAAGCACTGCATCACGCTCGTTGCGCAGACGTTGACGGACCAGGCGGAGAAGCACAGGGCGCTGTCGTACCCCCTATTGTTCCATGACTGTGTTCCTTTGACGTCTACGAATGAATCTTGAACGACTTTTTGTTTAGTAAACCTCCAATCGGGCTTCAGAACTAGATGATATGTTAGGAATCGGGGGATAAGACTATTCCTCGTCTGCTATCCGCAGTATTCAAATGCAAGTACCCAACTTCGTAGAACAACGTGAAATGATCATGTTCGTAGCCTCCATCCCGTTTCCGTCAAACCAAGTCTCCATGCAAGTTCAGACTTCTTCTTGGCCTCTTCACCCTGTCCCAGGCCAGTGCGCCGGACCAGCTCGCTCTCCAACGTACTCTTGCTTTCCGAGTCGATGGCGACCAAGGTCGGCAAAGTCGAGCTTTTTACTACCCCAACACCGGACAGTTGTGTTGTCACTATGGTGAACACGAGAACAGCTGCGGAGAGCGCGATTTGTGCGGATATGAATGCGATCCACGGCCATCGTACTAGGACGAAAGTTTCGGCGGCCAGGACGATTCCCGTGACGTTGGTCAAGTCTTGTGCGATCCTATGTTTGACTTGATAAGTACGCCGGAAGCACCGAAGTCGGATTTCACCATGAACTTACTTGTTCGACATTGACGTCGCTATGTTGTCGGTAACATTCCTGATCGACTTTTCCACATGCATCGCGTTCGATACATTGGGTTGTATCTGAGACTGCAAGGCGGTCAGATACCGAGCCGGAGTGAAACCCAACGCACTCTTGGCCGGATCCAAGTCGATGTATGTTCCATTGAGAGCATCCACCAAGCTTTCGGTGATGACACCGGACGGTCCAAAGGGAAACTCTGTCTCCCTGCGGACAGGGTCTCTGAGGGCAGAAAGCGGAAAAGGACCCCGCCCATCAGGAAAGGTGTAATTGCCCGTCTCAAACTCAGTCGTGGTCTGGAGAAGCTTGCGCTCCTCGATATTCCCGGACAATGACAGGTTGAAAGTTTTGACGCAAAAGTACATCTCAACTTCCATGGCGCCCAGCATGTCTATGTCAGTAGTACCCTTTCTCAGGGAGTAGATGACTGTCATGTTGTAGATGGACAAGTCTGGGTTGTATAAAGGTTCGGAAAGAGCCCCAATTGTGTCCAACACGCCCGTCAAGCTGACTAGGCCAAAGTGCGGCTGGGTCAGGTTTGCTCGAGGACCATTCTTCAGTGACGCAAAGACCGGTATGGGCGTGTCGGTATTTACTCGCTTGGAGGTGACGTTCAAGGAGTCCGTTACGTTCCAGTACCTGGTGCATACGCTTAATGAGCTGTATGTATCCCAGCTACAATCGCTCGTCGGGCAGCGAGCTTGGGTGAGGGGGTACGTTTTCGCATAGTCGTAGTTGAGGCCTTCGAAAAGGTGCTGGTCTACGGACTGCCGATAGATGACTGTGAATCAGCCGTCAGTCATTGATCGCGAGTAGCAGACGAACTATGAAATGCAGCGTACGGTTGTTGTGCGTCCCTGCGCTGTTGTAAAAGTAGTACGTCGATCGCGACACCGTCGCTTGCTCAGAGGCGTTGATAGGGGCCATCCGAACGGGATACCTCACGGCAGACTGGGTGAGAGTTGACGTGAGAATGGCAGAAACTAAAACAACGGCAGAGATGAAGCTTGGAGACCTAGTTCTCATCAGATCGGCGAATTGCGTATTCTCAACGTAGGTAGCACACTAACCAGCCCTTCGTCGTCTTGAGCAGCAGCAGGCTGCCCCAGACCCCTCGGCTCGCCGCATCAAAGTCCTGAAAGTCCTTCAGAGTTCGAGGCTGGCGGAACCAGACCCATTTGAGTTGCGAGAGACTCTCGGACACGGGGATGACGAACGCGGCTCGGGCGAGGGTGCCGAGAAAGGCGACGAGCGTGTTCAGCGTCAATCCCAGCGGCCATTGTGGCAGCTGTTCGCCGTCGAACTGGCTCAGAACAGTGACCAGAGCCACCACCGAGCCGATGCTGACGATACGCCAGCTGATTTCAGGCAGCCAGGCCACCAGGGCCGCCCCCCATGCTGGTTCGGAAGTGTAGAAGACGTTCGTCTGAGACTTTGACAGGCCGGTTTTGATGTTGGGCTCGTCGGTATTTGTGATGCTGGCGTCGGAGTCTAGGAGCTCGACAAAGTTGCGTGATCTACTTTGAAGATTTGGCTTGTCTTGTGCACCAGCACCTCGGGAAGATTCATCGGTCTGGCCGTGCGTTGCCGGGGTGCTGTGTCCGACCGGTGTCAACAGGATTGCCGGCCCGTCAGACTGAGCATAGCTTCCGACCGGGCCACCGGTGCCGATGAGCGGTCTATCGTCATCGCTTGTGTGCTCCAAGAAATGACTCCGGGTGTACGAATCGGATCGGTGGTGACTCCGGAGTGAAAGGGGCGACGGGACTGGTGGTTCCTGCGGGGAGGTCATGTCAAAGGGATCCGAGTTCTCGAGGCCGAAAGAACGACGCGGACTGGCCAGACGAATTCTGGGCAATTGAGGAAACGGTTGTAGCGGAGCTCGAGTTTGGATTATTCGCGACCTTTTCCAAGAACCGATGCTTCATATCTCACAATCGCACAGAACTGTACAGGATGATAATCTCAAGGCAGCAGCATTTTAAAATTGGAGCAGCAAAGCAACACAGCCTTGCCAGCTGAGTTGTCGTGTGAGACACCTCGCCTCGATGCCCAATCAAGAAGTATCTGCAGGTGGACATCTCGGCTCCGCGGCCAAGGGGCAAGTTGACGAGCAGATCAGAAAGCTTGGCGACGGCCCGCCACGGAGCGATCTGCTTGCTGACAGGGGCTTACTGCCGGCTAAGCTGTCGTACTCAAAAGGAAGAAACTGATCCAAGAAGAGCCCGGAATAACTTAGCTTCCTTCTTGATGCCGAGCGATATCCGTACAGCGTGACAGTTACACAGCTTGGCTTGCTTGAATAATGGTACTGTATGTAGTAGAGCTAGAGCATTCGAGACTGACTCTGATGATGCCTCGCAACCCCAGATATCGCGCCAAATATCCGCTGAAATGTATGGCCCTGGAAATCATGACCAGGGCGCCATCTGTTTCACCCACTGCTCGGCTTGCTTCTTGAATCAATGGTATTATAAGAGTGCCCGCAAGTTGTCGCACTCGTCGTCGAGAACTGGCGCCCCTACTCGACGTAGGTAGGTAGGTACGCGCCAGCGCGCCAGCGCGTCCAAGCGCCAAAAACCCCTGGACATGGGCGCTACCAGGATCTGATAGCGCCAAATTAGCGCCAACCGACGACAGAGGCCGCTGTAATCTCCACGAGGATAGTGGCATGCCGCCTGGAATTGGATTGCCAGGCTCGATGTCGAAGGCCTTCAGGGTTGGCAACATGTGGACCAAATCAGTGGCCTCGAAGGATTTCGCTACATACGAAACCATCTTTGATATTGAGGACGACAAACATGACAGCAAGTATTGTACTGTTCCGGAAAAGCTCTGGCCGTCGTTGAAGCAAAGGTTTCGCGAGCCCACTGTGCTTGCACTGGTGTTCCAAAGCCTCGTTATCATCGCATTTTGCGCTCTGTTCCTAGCCGGCAGGAAGCCTGACGACCTTCAATGCGCCCGGCAACTGTCACCTTACTGTGAGTCTAGCAAGTGGTTGCGAATCCTGCCCGTCTATGAACAAGATTGACCGACTTTCCAGCGCCGTACATCGATTCTGGCGATTTGGAGTTTGTCGAGTACACAGAGCAAAACCACTTGATGCAGCCATCGCCATTTCGTGGAAAGCCAACTCCCGAAGTGGAAGAAGCCTGGATTCGTCTCTGGAGAGGTGTGTGTGCAAAACGAACACTAGACTCCTTTCTTACTCGATCGTAACGAAACTGACCCCATAAAGTTCCTCCAATTCGATTTCCTGAGGACAAGCTGCCGGCTCTGAACAAGATGCCCGCAGATAAATACGAGCATGTTCCTGAAAGTTTAGGTGGAGGAGTCAAGGGGTTCCTCAACGTCTTTCACCAGCTTCACTGCCTAGTGAGTAACAGTTAGGTTTCACCTACGAACAACTCGAGACTGACAACACAAGAATCTGGTTCGTCAGTACACTTATCGCGAGGTTTACGACTACAGCAACGTCACCGCCTTTCGAGCCCCGGCTGAACTCGTTCGAGGGCACATCGATCACTGCATCGAGACGATTAGGAAGTCTCTCATGTGCACGGCTGACGTGACACCTGTGCTATTTGAAAAAGACCCTTCAAGGCCCTCGGGTTCCAAGAGCGATTTCAATCTCTGGCGTAAATGTAGGAATTTTGAAAAGATTCAGGATTGGACCATCAAGCACAAGGGCGTCTAGAGGTTGAACATTTCATGGACTTGAAGATGAAATGCTTTCTACCTTCCAAGTTCTAAGTAAAGTATCACAGTCCTACATGAAAATCAAGGCCATTTTACAACCTATCTGTGTTGGCGAAGCGGACGAAATACAAGGTCCAACACGTGAGCTTCTTGGTGCCAAATTTACACATTTCAGTCAAACTCATGCAAGTCCTCCAATGTACTACGCCACACCTCTGAATAAGACTAGGTCCAAACCACGAAATCGGGGGATCCAGTAGATTCACTCACTCTAAGGTGAGAGTGTCAGTATGCAGCATAAACATAACATTGTATCAATTGAACGCAATCAACACCTACACTGTTGAAGTCAGTTCTGGTCCAACTTCATTCCGACGACTCAACAACTTACGGCACTGTTCTGTTGTTTGGTAGGCAGTATCCCCTGTTTATTCAGGTTAGAAGAGTGATGTTAGTGAGAATCCATCTAGGTGACCAACCTTGTCAAGGTGTACGTCGTCTGGCAATGCTGCCGCCATGCCGATCTTCAGTAGCCAAAGAAGCAGGAGGCCTCGAGTCAAGGTGAGCATCTCGAGCATAGCTAACGCCTCAAGAAAGGTCGACTATTCTGGTATTCACTTGTGAAACTTGAAAGGGACAATGGTACCAAACTTTTATCGGCCAACAGAAGAAGTTCTGACCAGTTTATCCGCACACCAGTGCATTTGGATTGGTTGTTTGGCGCCGTGGCGCTGTTGCTGGCCGCAGCCCTGACATCGCCGCCCACAAGCTCAGTCGCCATGCAAGGTTCAACCATGTCTGTCCACGCGGATCATATTTCAGCGTTGATCTACAGGCAAATACATTTGCCTCCACTAACAGAAACATCACCATCTCGCTCGGCGACTCATCGATGCCATGTCGACATTTACGGACATCAAACTGCGTGCCGACCAGATGGAAGGCGACGCCATCCAGCTATTGTACCATGCATCAGCGCGAGCAGCTAGACGGAGAGAGAACCGACTGCGCTTGGCAGTCGCAACATGGTTTGGCACTACGTTGCTATTAGCAGCGCTTTCTATATGGCTTGGTCTTCAACTACGAGCTGCGAATCGCTTTGGGTCGTTCGAGGAAGGGTTTCACACTGAGTTGGGTAAGCGATCACCTCTAAAGCTGAAGGACGTTCTGTGATAACAAGGAAAGAAAGATGCACCAAAAAGTCTGATTGAGCTGGAAGAAAAGTGGTTTGAAGCCAGCCCTGCGTTTCGGGAAGATGGCTTCGAGTACGTGCCCGAGCGGGAAGACGGAACGCCCAGAACCAAATACGTTGGTGATCCCACGAAAGAAATTGACCACAACTGGGAGCAACTTCATTGGGGTAAGTGATGGTTCTCATACCACATGGCACCTTTTACCGTCACTAACAGGGGCTGTCTAAAGGCAGGTTTTTCCTTCTCACTGAAGAGGAAGCCAAGAAGGCGTGGGGTCCCGGATATGAAAAGTACTGGGCTCCGCGAGAGGGCGGATATATCGCAGCGTAAGTCATTGTTCTATGACGATGAAGGAACCACGGCTGACCGCTTCCTGTGAGCAGCTTAGAAGTGATGCACACCGTTCACTGTCTCGTAAGCAATTTCGCCGGAAAAATGAGCCTGTGGTCGGAAAACAGCTGACGGACACCAGGATCACATCCGCCGAGCGTTCTATCCGGACATTTATCCGAACAAAAATCCCATCCACGGCACCAAGCACCGGGACCACTGCATCGAGCACCTCAGGCAAATCATCCTCTGCAACTCGGACCTGACACCCATCCCATCCATCTTCTACATCGGTGTTGAAGATAACTACATCAACTCTGACAGGCCCCACACGTGCCGAGATTTCCAGAAAATCAGAGACTTTGTGTCAGATCGCTTCAATGGCAGCTCCCGCGTGGCGCCTCGTCCAGGCACGGTTTGGAGTGACGAGTGGATCAACACAGACAGGCCTCATACATGAGCCGGCATGGACGTTTGTGTGATAATAATGGAAGGGTATCCCGTCAAAAAATGTCAGCCGTAATTGGGTACCAAAAGGACAGTCCGATATAGACTCGTAAAGTGTAAAGCTTACTTGGGGCTTGAACTCTGCTCGTATTCCATGGGCTCGGAAAAAGATCTTGTTGATGGTGTTCTTGACTCGTCAGTTGAAAACATGTTCCTGATGTTGCGCCGGCAAGCGAGTCAAACCTTTCGGACTCGCTTTAGACTTCCCCAATAAACGAGGCTGCCAGTGATTGTTTCAAATCAGTAGTGGACTAACCGGGCTAGGACAAGCACGTCAACCTTGCCACAATATACATTACTCTTGAGTCGATGGAACAAGGGTTTGGGAAAACTCTCGTCAGAGAAGGGAAACTTCGAAGTCCCAGAATTCCTGACTAAAGCAGGCGGATGAAAGTGCTAAACGTAGGCTCTCTTGTGTGGCATCTGACACAATCGTCCCATTGGACTCTCCCCCGTCTACCCCAATCGCTTCTCCAGGCGCCACTACTGAACAATGGCTTCGAAGCTGTCTCAGATCTGGACCAGCGGCCGGAACGCCTACCACCTCATTGCAGATCATGACGATGCTCTTAGTGATGATCTGAATCAAAGGCCCAACAGGTAACATGAAGTTTTTGTTCCCATCAGACCCATCCGCTAACGTCTTTCAGGTGTACTCGTCAGTTGACCATTTGGATATTTTGGGCAGGCTCAATCGTATTCACGGGTATACTGTCACTCTCGGCTATATTCACCATCTCAAACTGGGCTCATGAGGCGCAAGTCGTCTCTTGTCGTCGTCCTGCGATTCGGCGAGAGTGGCGGGCGATGACGGACGACGAGAGGAAAAGCTTCACTGATGCCGTCAATTGTCTCAGTCGGGTACCTGCGCGCTGGGGTCCGAATGGAACAATCTATGATGATTTCTCTCTGTTGCACGAGAAAATAGGGTCCCTATGTTCGTTCCATCTCCCTCGCGTCTCGATCATGCCTCTTACTTGCCCCACATCCAGCTCACGGGTCAGCTTCTTTCTTGCCTTGGCACCGGTACGCCCTCAAGGTTTGGGAGCTCTCTTTGAGAGAACATTGTGGATTCGAAGGCCAAGTGCCGTAAGTTTGTCAATCAATCCCACTCTAACCTGGCGCTGAACCACTGGCAGCTATT
This sequence comes from Colletotrichum spinosum, assembly GCA_004366825.1. Taxonomy (NCBI): domain Eukaryota; kingdom Fungi; phylum Ascomycota; class Sordariomycetes; order Glomerellales; family Glomerellaceae; genus Colletotrichum; species Colletotrichum spinosum. The sequence goes on along the minus strand of QAPG01000059.1, from coordinate 15,759 downwards.
GGGACTGGACCGCGGACTGGATGGACCTAGCTGCCTCGTCGATATGGGACAGTACGGCAGGTTTCGGCGGCGATGGTGACCCAGACGGCCCTCTTATAGTCGGAGGGGGCCGTTGCGTTACCGACGGTCCATTTTCCCACTTGCGACCGATCAGATACAATCACGCATACGTGGAACATTGCCTGTCGCGCGGCTTTCAGACTACGGATGCGGCTGGTCATCCCCTCGGTCCCTGGTTCGGCCCCGAGTCTATTGGTAGACTCATGAGGTCGCCCACATATCAAGAGTTTGAGTGGGAAATGGAGAATCGACTGCACAATCGGATTCATCGTGCGGTCAGCGGCGACTTTCTTGCATTCGCTGCTGGAAATGGTGAGATGATTGGTCCTAGCCCCCAAGATGGCAACAAATGGCTAATACAAGCTATAGACCCAGTCTTCTATCTACATCACGCACAGATTGACCATCTCTGGTGGAGATGGCAAGAGGAGGCTAAAAGGACGCGACTATACCAGTACGAAGGAAAACACCTGCGTAATTCAACCGGAAACGCCAGTGTGACAGACCTGCTCCGTTTCGGGGGGTTCATAGAAGACGTTCCCGTTTCTCACGTCATGGACACGGAGAACAAGTTCTTGTGCTATCGTTACTGAGAGCTTCTATCACGTAGAAGAGACATAGAGACATGTTCAAACACGTCATTGGAGGGACATACGGGTCATTGTGTTGCATGTCTCGCACTACGGCGGTTGAACTTTGTCTCGTTCACGAATTTCACGACCATCAGACTAATCATTGAGCGGAATATGTCGATAGCCTCAATGACTATGCTTAGAAAGAACGCTGAAGCCCTTGCCAACTTCGGAGATTTTGGGGGTATCACAGATGCAAAGTGTACCACAGAGTCAATGTTCAAGCTAATTTGGTTATATTCCTTCTATGGCATATTCCACTCCTATCTATTGACTGGCACATGCCGCGTAACACCTCTTATACATGTTGCATTACCAGCTCACTGTGGACTTTACTTATCGATCGGGATGACATAGTCCGTGGCTGGACTTCCGCCCGTCGGATCAGTAGGCTCCTGTCTCTTGTCGATGGGAATCACATAGTCCGTGGCAGGACTTTCGCCCGCGGGTTGAGCGGGCCCGTCTCTCTTGTCAATAGGGATGACATAGTCCGTGGCTGGACTTCCGCCCGTTGGATCAGTGGGCTCCTGTCTCTTGTCGATGGGAATGACATAGTCCGTGGCAGGATTGTTCTCCCCGACAGCTACACCCTCGCCCCCGTCTCGTCCAACAAGGTTGTTATTGGTCTTGACTTCTGTCAGCTACTTATGAAAACAGACAATGGCGAGAGCTTATTGTAAGGACGAAGTGTGGACGAAGTGTGTCTAAACTTACAGACAGGGTGGGGAGTGCCAAAGTGCCGGTGGCCAAAGCCAAAAATGTCGTGGTGATACCAGAAAACTTCATGATGGCGAGGGACGTATTTTGTGTTCGTCTGTGGGTTTGGATGAACTGGTTGATATTGGGATTTGATTTAATCTCTGGAACTGCTCTTCGCCGAAAAGAATCCTAAAACGGCTCATTGACGTCCTCTTAAGTATGAAAGTAGGTTCTTCTGAGTTATTCATTCCTCGGACTGTGTCCATTGGCGCGACTCACCCCATCGGCTCGTTGTGCGCTTAGATACGCGCTCTTTTGGCGCCAGGTTTCAGTTGAAACTGGCGCATAAGAGATTCTCCGAGTGAGCTTCGCAGCCAAGATCCCTGTGGCCATGTCATCATCCAAATGGCGCCAAAGTCTACATCCGAAGCTTAATCCAGGCCGGTTGATGATTCCAAGAAATGGGCTTTCCAGTCATACCAGGGCTATCCGGGTCTGACATGAGTTAACATTTGCGGCCACGACAGAGTAGTCGATGTATCCGGAGTCGACCTTTCGATCTGACGTGGACCCCTTTTGCCATAAACTTGTCCGGATCAGTGTGAATGTTTAGGTATAGCAGTGTTATTCAGCTTTCCTGTTCATGATAGGTCTGAAAAGAATGGTCCAATCGTAGGAATGCGACTTGTTCACGCTAGTAGCAAGTCTATGCCATGTTTGTCCAAAACCGCTTTCCAATCACTTGCCACAGGGGCAGACTCGCCATGGTTTCCTTCAAGTGCCTGCCAAAATGATTGAAGCACAGAGTAGATATAGACATGGCCAACCGGTGTAGCCATTGACCCTGCTCTTCCGGCCGGCTCTCCCACCAACTCTTGGAAGAACTCTCGTTGGCACCCCTCCGCTAGACTTCCGACCACCAAAGCCGGCCACAGAAGCGACCTTAACTTGGCTTGCTGTTGTGTTGGTGACCAAGCTCTGACGGCACGATCAATAGCGTGCGAAACCTCTGGCACTCGGGGGTTCGCCCCTGAGACAACGACATTGAGATAGACCAGTGCCGCGTGGCCGTAAATACTTGTTAGCCCCTCAAATTCTGTGTTCCCGGTAGAGTCCTCTTTCTTTGGCTCGAGTCCGCGTTCGATAGAAGATGCAATCTCATCGCTACGCGAGACCAGAGCGCGAATGCTTAGACCGTTGTGCCGCTCCTGGTCCCTTTTCCAAGCACCTAGACTGCTGCAGGCCAATATGACCTGTGGCACCCATGAGGCACAGCCTGTTGTTGCTTGAAAAGTTGAACAAAATGCATCATCTGCAAACAGCTGGTGGTATAGTTCCCCGTTGCAAGGCAAGGCTCCCCGAGCCGAGCAGGTCAATATGTCAGTCCAAACCAATAGGCTCTGTGAGTACACCATGGCCTTGTTGGGTTTGAGAGTGGGGTAAGGTCTGGCTGAAGCTGGCGAGATGGAAGATGGCACCTGCGACGCAGACATGGCTGGTTTGCCATTGCCATGGCTGTCAGATATGCCCAGAGCGCTCAGCGCAGATTCAAAATACTCCCGCGCTTTTGGGATATCGCCCGAGAGTGTCTGCCACTTGTCAGTTGGCTGAATCTGTTTAGATAGGAGAGAGGAAGAATTACTTGCCTCTAGGCGGTACAGATGTACTGCGCAGATGAGATCCTCCCCCGGAACGTTACCCCAGGACCTTTCCGAGAATATTTGAGACGCACGAGTTAGATGGTTTTGGTAGTCGTGATAGGCCGCCGAGCGCAGCCCATTAAGTCTTTGTGCATCGCGGTGCTGTGTTAATGCGCTTGCGGCAATTGCTGCGTAGTAGAAACCGGGTGACGCCATAAGTGCGGAAAGTAGCCAACCTCGCGGTTGCTTGGAGGCTTGCCCTTGATCATGAAAACACACATGGTCCAGGTAGTACATGATGAGATCCAGCTCTCTTTCAGGTGATTGCTGGCCCAGATGTGGCTCGCTAGCTGCCAGAGAGAACCCCAAATCTGGTGTCAAAGGCGTAGGCAGAGATGTAGGCCCAACCGGAAGGGTGTTCATCTCGTGAGGTTTGAAGGATGACCACTGCTCGCCGAAGAGAATCCGATCAAGATCCACATCAACCTCAAGAGATAGATCAAGGTTAAGATCATCAGAGCATGTACTAAGCGCCGCTGGACAATCCAGAGGAGGGGAGCTGAGAGAAGCCATCGAGCTTCCAGGGGTCGAAGCTGGCGTTGTCAAGACGTCTGGGTTGCTGCGGGTAACTGAAGATGCGCGGCGACGCGGTCCAGTTGGCGATCTCAACTGCAGGCGTATTGCCTCTTGACGTTCTTTCTCGCCCTTGTCTTTCCACTCCGGCTTTGGACCGTAGCCGTGGCAGTAGACTTGTCGGTTGACGCAGTTGATGCAAGGAGGTCCTCCTTCACTGCACCTTTTCCGGCGCAAGCGGCACGTCCAGCAACCGCTTTTTCGTCGTTGCACTGGCGCTGGCCCCATCGGTTTCTGTGCTGAGCTGGGACAACTGGAAGAGCAGAAAATCTATAAACGGCTTGCTGCAAAACAAGGTGGAGATAAGGCCTATGTTCAGAGGCGGGAATACTTTCACTTATTGCCCGTTCCCGAGATACGGACCTGTGCATACTACTTCACGAGTGGCCGCAGTTCAGACGACTACGGCCAAAGGGTGTTGGGTTTGGTAGCGGAGCTCCATGCACGCGCAACCAGCCATTACTCGGGGAAACTTCGACCTCGCAGCGTTTCGTCACTCACTTGTAGGAACCGGGTCATTCTTTGTCGGACGCTAAGCCGCAGATGGCAGTAGCTGCAGCAATATTTGGCTGTGAGAGATCAAGCATACTAGATCGGTATGCTAGCCGCTTGGCCGATACAGCCAGTGACTGCGTGAACGTACTAGTCAGGACTATAAGCTTGGTTTCGAGCATTCGAAGGTTCAAAAGTCTTGACGGTACTACTTCCGCTATGATTCACCACACATAAGCCGGACAAGGTAGAACAGCATTTACCCCGGGCTCTGCTACTGTATCATCCCAGCAGAGACGTCTTTAGGCTCGAGATCCCCTTTAGGAACACAAAAGACACCGGGAACGCAACGAAATACCAGATGCAGTGCAACACAAGACCCAGGAATCGTTCGCATTTTCCCTCTGTCTAGGTTTGGACTGCGGGCAGAGCAACCACATGTAGTGGGAAGGCAATGACCCTATCTGATGGCCATACAAGCCCACATGGCTTCATGAGTCCTCGACTTGAATTCATCCGGTTCCTTCATGTGCGACATCGACTGCCATTGTTACAGGTGGACCCTCCCACCAGCCACTGGACAAGCTGGACATGCCTGAGTCGGTTGAGTTCTGCCAAGGCCAGTCGAGAGACTGACGTGCTGAGGGACAACAGTTCGCTCGCTCTCTAGATGCTCTTAGTGACGCAATACCCGACACCGCGGCCTTTGAAATGCGCGCTGATGCGTGTATTCCTCCGGCGGGACTGACTCTTGACCTGACTTTACCGGGATGCGGGGCTGCAGGCCCGGAACCCGGCAAACCTTGGGCGACATCACGATCTCTTGATCCAGGATTCTCGGTGCATTGCAGAAACGCACTAAGTCCGTGCAGTCCGAGTCCGCCTGGCGCGCCGCCTCGGTTTCGGAGATTATCTCCGAAGTCCAGGCCGGGTTGTCGCTGCTGGACTCTACCAACGCTGAAATCGTTGGCGGAAAGGGGATACTCTGTGTCGTCCGGTGTAGTGGCTCTACTTGCAACCTTCCGGCTTGTTGAATCTTCGGAGAGCCAACTGGAGTGTGTTCTCATCCTGAGCTGCGGCACCAAGACCACCGGCCCACTTGATCCGAGTGGGCCTTCTCGGAACGGAGATGGGGCTGATGGATCCACCAAGACGTTCGTGTTTCTCGGACGCCCGATCTCGGACGCCCGATGCCGGCGCCAGCGTTGACTCCACCATTTTCAGCACATAAAGGTTGCGGCAAAGAATTCGAGGAATACTGCAATTCTGTTGATGACTGAGGCCTTTTCCTGTATTCTGCTACCAGCAAACTAGCCGATAATGAGGAGCACGATTGCCGCCATTTTCCCTGGCGAGTGTGATGGGGAGACCTGCGCAGTTGGTGAGCCAGTTGAAGGGCCCAAGGCCGTCGAGGATGTAAAGGGATATTTTCCCTTGATATCTTTCTGTATGCCGATCCGTCAGAAGCTTCCCGAACGTTTGAGCAAGTCTGGATATGGTGAACTGCCGACTATTACCGCACCTCCGGTCGGCATCCATGAATGCTGATATGATCTGACGAGAAACGTCCGGCCGAAGTTGATGCCGTCAACGTCGCCGGAAGCGGGAGTGGAAGCGCCTGAGAATATTGGGCGATAAATTTTGCTTTGACGGCAGGGCTTTGACTCAATACCGCAGAAGACGAGGGTGTGATTGTCGCCGCTCTCGTTCTTGTGCATCTCTCCTCGTCATCATCGGCATCGCAGTTATCCTCGTAATCTTTGCTTTCCCTTGAAATAGGCTCTACCTGCCTCCTTCTGATTTCTCTCGCGTTCACAAGTCTTTCTGGGGCCAGCCTTGATGTGTATTGGGTATATTTCAGTTCCATCTGGTGGAAAGCATCTTGTCTTCGAAAGTCTTGGGCATGTCAGACATCCCGAAGAAGCACTGCCGCGCCATCTGACATGGAGGGTTGTTGAAGCTCATTTTATAGCAAGACCCTGAGAATTCGCACCTTCTATTGAACCATGCTTCAAGCTCCAGTTGGCTAGGGACGAGTGGTCAGTAAAAGCTTGTTTCTGCTCCAAAAAGAACAAGATGTTAATCAATCAACCCCACCAATATCAAGCCCATCTAGGACCATTCCAGCCAATGACCGCCGGGAAAGGCTGGGGTTGTTTCAAAGTTTACATCTCTACCAACACTGGCAAACTATGGTTTGACAGTCAGTCCATCATCCGAGCCTTCATCCCAGTTTTGTTGCTCATTCTCGACCGCTGGAGATGTGACTGCGGGTGTCAGGGCTGGATATCAGTAACTAAGTGATGGATCTATACGGGGGGGGGGGCAAACGTAGGTATGAGGTTGTTGATACATTCAAATCTAACTCCTCTAACTAGGATCCTAATTATCGTAGCCTAAATACCCCTCTTTATATATAACTAAGCAGTAGCCTAACTAGAGGCCACTAACACACCCTAACACATTCCCCCCCTTTATAAACTATACCCTTATAGTCTTATAGCTTGAATAAAGCTATTCCTAAATCCTGAATCTCTTATAGCATATATCCTAGCCCTCCTACTAGCCCTCTAGTGCCCCTTATATACTTAAACCTAACCCCTAGTATTCTTATTAAACCTCTATCCCTACAGCAGGAAGAATAATACTATTTATAGAGTCTCTCAAAAGCCTCTTATTACTACCATACTTTTATTACTATAGCCTCTTGTATACTACTGGCCCTTTATATACTGCTAGCCCTTCGTATACCACTTTCGTTGCTATAGCCTCCTATCCACTACTAGCCCCTTGTTGCTATAGCTTCTTATACGCTACTAACTTCTTATTACTATAGCTTCTTATTAACATAACTTCTTATATACTAGTAGTTTTTCGTTACTATAACTTCTTATTACTATTACTAAAACCTCTTATATACTACTAACCTTTTATTATTATAACTTCTTATAGCTAACCCCTCGTTACTATAATTTTTTATAACTAACTTCTTATTACTATAACTTCTTATTAATATTAATATTATTACTACTACTCTTCTTATATACCACTACCCCTTATTACTATAACCTCTTATATACTACTAGTTTCTTATATACTACTAACTTTTATATACTACTAATAGTTAATCTAGAGGGTAATATATACTATACGTAATCTTACTATATAAATACAAACTAGTATTCTAATTATTTATTATTATTATTATATTATTATTACGACCTATTAAGACTATAAGACTAGGGGACACCCCGCAAGACGCCTAGCAGTTACAAGACTTTTATATATAAGATAATATAGGAATAATAAGGATTCTACTTAATATAAAAAAACTATAGTATAAATTATATAACCTTGGGAAATAGTATAGATATAAGGTAAAAAGTAGATATATTAGATATAAGTTATCCTAACTATCTATAGGTATATTAGATATAAGTTATCCTAATTATCTAATATTAAGAAGACTTATAGATTTATATATAAGATAAACTTAAGTCTACTTAAATTTAAACTTCTATAGCTTTTTAGTAATTAACTTTATAATTATCTTTAGATATTCTTAGTTTTATTCTTATAATTATCTTATAACTTTCTTATTAGACTTATATCTAATTATTATAAACCCTAAAGACTTAATCTTATTAATATAATAATAATACTATTACCTATATATTATAATTTTAACTTACTATTAATAAACTTATTTCTATTAGACTTAAAGTTAATTATAATACTTTAATTATTCCTATTTAGTAAGTTAATTTTATAAAACTTATTTAATAATATCTAGGAAAGAATATTACTATATCTACTAAATATTAAACTCTTTCTACTTCTTCTAATTCTTAAGGAATACTTTTTAAAAATAAATAACCTATTAAGACTTTAGATTAAGAAATAAAAGATATCGAACTTTCTAGTAATAAAGAGGATAATACTACTAAGTTTATATAATAACTCTAGAAGACTAATAGAAATATAGTTAAAATATAGGAGATTATTAATAATAATACTATAAAAGTCTATTAACTCTAGTAGAATCTCTATAATAATTTAGATTAATAATAATTCCTTATTTTTTAATAAGAAATTAATACTTTTTATACTATTATTAATATTATCTAAACTCTAGTTAAATTATATAAAAAACTTTAACTTAATACATTTTAAGTTTTCAATAGAACTCCTAGATACTTTAAAAGATTCCTTATTTAAATTAAAGCTTATTATTAATTCTATAACTTTAGTTTTAAGGATAAAGCCAAATAAGTTATTTATACTATTTTATTCTTTAAAAGAAGAGCTCTCGTATAGTTTAAACCTTATCTTACTAACTTTCTTACTTATAACTAGAATAATCTTAAATTAGAAACTCAGACTATTTTTATAAGCTATTATAGTTTTAAAAGTATTTTAATCTTATTATTCTAAGAACTAGATAAGTAATAATAGTATAGATAAAACTTTATAACTTTTAAATAGAAAGGTATAACTATATATTATATAGCTAAATTTAGATATATTTATACTAAACTTAACTATATTAATAATACTAAAATCTTTATATTCTATTAAAAACTAAAAGAAGATATTAAAAGCAAACTTATTAAGTAGGATAAACCTAGTAATTTTATTATATATACTAAACTTATTATTAGAATTAATAACTAATTCTTTAAATATTATTATAAGAAAGGTAAATAGTAATAATTTTAGTAACCTAATAGTAAATATAAGTACTAAGGACTACTATATACTTACTAAAACTAATATAACAATTAGGGAACTAAATAATAATTTACCTTATAATAAAGTATATCTTATAATTATTATAATAAACTTATAGATCTTACTACTAAAGCTACTATTAAAAATAATAAATAATAAGACTTTAAGTATTATAATTATAACAAACTAGGATATATAGCTAAAGACTACTACTTACCTAAATACTAATAGTAAGAATAATGATTTTAGCTAATACTTAAATAAACCTAATAAGTTAATATCACTAAGAAGGAAATATTTTATATTTCTCTAATTTAAATAACTTATTTTAATAATACCTATATTATATATTAAGGATTTAAAAATAATATAGGATAGTATCTTAAGAAACCTTTTAGATAATTAAGATATAATACTACGTTATATAATATACTACTATATATTAAGAAGACGCTAGTAGTAGCTACTATTAAGAAAGAAGAAAACTTTATACTAGTTTCTAAATAAGATTAAGTATAAGAAAATAAAATAACAATCCTATAGCTATAAGTAGCTAAAAGAGAATTTTACTATAGGATTAACTAAATACCTAATAAATAGCTACTATAAAAAATTTAGTATTAAATCTAGTAAAAATTTAATACTAGAAGAAACCTACCTCTCACTCAAGCCTTTATATAATAACTTAAAATAAGTAATAGAATACTAATAAAAACCCTTATTATAATTAAATATTATAAACTGGAATATAAAGTTAAGGAATAATTTGATAACCTCTACTAGTAAAAATATATCAAAATTAGTCTAGAAATCTATATTAATTTAAGCAACCTATTTAGATTAATTAATAATAATACTAAGTTAGATAATAATACTATTATAGACTTAGGATCTTCTATTTTATAGTAACTAAATAGTAAAAAAAATAAGTAACTTAAGATTAAGAAGATTTACTTAACTTAAGATAAGTAATTTATTATATTTTATAGAATTCTAAATAATTAAACCCTAAACTACTTTAAGATAATTCTCTATAATATAAATAATAAACTTCTATAAATTAATTATTTAGCTTACTAAACTATCTTTTAAATATATTATATATAAGACGACTATATACTATACCTTAGCAACAAATTCGACAGATAATCCTTCCTATAATAATTTAAATATAATCTAATTCTAAATATATATTTTAATATAAATCTACTATTTTAAAAACTTTAATATTTCAATAAAAACTACTTCGCAACATTCGTACCTAATAAAGACTACACCATAGTATATGCAAATAATATTATTAGTAAATAAACAGACTATAAATTAGATTACTATATAATTTACTATATAAACAAGGTAAGAGAATAATACTATTAATATAACAAACTTTAGAAGTAAGGAAAAAATACTAAAGATAGATTAGTACTACTAATACTAAAATATAGAGAATTAATACTTAGTAAGGTATTTTAGGAAAGAAGGATCGCAACCTATTACTATAAAGATAGAATAATATTAGAATAAAAATACTATAAATAGTTAAAAAACTAGACTTACCTACTAAATAAGGATAAAAAAAAGTAATTTAAATAAAATCCTTATACCTAGTAATAGTAGAATATAATAATAAATACTTTTACTTCGACTTAATAGTAAATAGATATAAGATATAAGTTCTAATTAATTATAACACTTAAGGAAACTTCATATCACTACGAATAATAAATAAACAATAGATCCTATAGATAATAAAAGCTAAACTATACTAACTATATATTATTAAAAAAGAAAGCATTAAATATAGTAGAAGTATTATTAATTTAGAGACTATATACTTCTTTTTAAACTACTATAATTAAAAGGAAGACTATATTTTTAATATAATAAAAATAAGTAATCAGGAGATTATCTTAAGAATCTTATAGTTATAAAACAATAACCTATAGATAGATTAGAAAACTAACTATTTCTAATAAAAAGATTTAGTCCTTAAGGACTCTCTAGATAATAAGATCTTATATAAATTAGATATAACTCTAAAAGTATAAAGATTTATTACCTACTTTAAAATTAAGAATATAGTAACCTAGATATTAATTGTTATAAAAGTAGTAAGAATTAATAATAAGATAGATTAACTTTAGACTATCCCTAATAAATACCGGATTTACAAAATACTTTTTATAAAAGAATTTAAAATTAGACTATTAGAATATATAAACTATAATTATAAAATCTTTTTAAAAGAAGAAAAAAAGCTTAGATTTAATAAAATCTATGGACTTAATCAAATAGAAATAGAAGTACTTAATAAGTATATTAATAAATACTTTAAGAAAAATTATATTAAATATTTAATATTATTAATAAGAAGCCTAATCCTATTTATACTAAAGAAAAACAGTAAACTACAACTTTATATTAATTATCAATAACTTAACAATATAATAATTAAGAACTAATACCTACTACTACTTATATTAGAATTATAAAACTAATTTTATAAAGCTAATTAGTTTATAGCCCTTAATCTTAAAAGAACTTATAACCTCATCTAAATCAAAGAAGGTGAAGAATAAAAAACTACTTTTAGAATAAGAAAAAAACTTTATAAATACCTTATAATACCCTTTAGACTAACTAACGCATTTATAATATTTCAATTTATAATTAACTATATACTATATGAATACTTAGATATCTTTTATATAGTATACCTCAATGACATTCTTATCTACTTAAAAATACTTAAATAATATAAAGAATATATTTATAAAATACTTCAGCAATTTTAATAAGCTAAACTACTAGTTAAACTAGAAAAAAACAAATTTTATATATAATAAGTAGAATACTTAGGATTTACTATTACGCTAGGTATAATTAGAATATTAACTAAAAAGATTTAAATAGTTAAAAATTAGTTTATACTAATAAATATTAAGGAAATCTAAGTTTTCTTTAGATTTACTAATTTTTACTAAAGATTCCTTAAGGATTATATGAAAAAGATAATCCTACTTACTAAACTTGTATAAAAAAATACTAAGTTTAATTAGATTAATAAATAAAAAGAAGTATTTTAAGATATTAAGAACTAAGTTATTTTAGAACCTATTTTTATAATTCTAGATTTTAATAAACTATTTAAAGTTAAGACTAATACTTTAGATTATACTATAAGAAGACAACTAGGATAACAAGATACTAAAGGAGTATTTTACCTTTACGCCTTCTATTTATATAAACTTAGTAGACTAAAATTTAACTACTAGATTTATAATAAAAAACTTATAATTATTATTAAAATATTTTTAAAATAGAAAATATAACTCTTAGGAACTAAGTATAAAATTTAAATCTATATAAACTATAAAAACCTTACATACTTTACGATATCTAAAAACCTTAATAAGTAACAAATCAGATAGTTAGAATTTCTTTTAAAATTCAACTTTTATATTATCTACTATAAAGGAATAGAAAACAGAAGAACCGATATATTTAGTTAAAGACTAGACTATAATATCTTAGTACTAAAAGAAATATAAATTATCCTTAAGATAGATATAGATAGAAACTTTATATTTATATAGAAGCTATTCTTAATTACTAGATAAATTAGTATTAGTATAACTAGAAGAATAATATATAAGATAATTAGAAATATTTATAATATATTAGTATATAGATACTAAGGAGTTACTAAGATATTTAAAAAGATTTAATAATACTATAATAAAAAAGTTATATAATAAGATATAATTAATATAATTAAGAATTATAAGACTTATCTTAAAAGTAAACCTAGTTAACATAAGTTTTATAGTAAATTATAACTTTTACTAGTACTTTAGAAGCTTTAGGAATCGATTTCTTTAGACTTTATTATTAAGCTACTAAAGTTATAAGAACTACTTATTAAAGTAAATTATAATAGTATTTTTATTATAATAGAACGACTTACTAAATATACCTACTTTATTTTTTATAAAGAATTAAGTATAATAGAAGACTTTATATATATCTTCCTTAGAACTATTATTAGTTAATATAGGCTACTTTAGGAAATTATATCTAATAGAAATAAATTCTTTATATCTAAGTTTTAGAAATTTCTAATTTTATAACTTAGAGTAAAATACTACCTATTTACTACTTTCTACTTATAGACTAATAACTAGATTAAATATATTAACTAGATCCTTAAAATCTACTTTAAATACTATATTAACTACTAATAAAACAATTAGGTTACTTTATTACTAATAGCTTAATTTGCTTATAATAGTATAATAAGAGAAAATACTAAAGAATTACCTTTCTACTTAGACTATAGATTTAATCCTACTATATATAGAGAACTTTAATAAGGAGAATAAGTAGTAAAAGTAATAGTAGATATTTCGAAACTATATAAACTCTAAGACGAACTCTTAAAAAAACTTAAATTTATTAGATAATATATATATAAATATACTAATACTTTAAAAATTAGAAAACTAATTTTTAAGGAGGGAGATAGTATCTATCTTACTAGATAAAATATTAAAACTAAATAACTAAGTAATAAATTAGACTTTAAAAAACTTAGACTTTTTAAAATTATTCGTAAAATCTTAAATATTAACTATAAACTTTTACTATTAGATACTATAAAATATTATCTAGTTTTTTATATTTTACTTCTCGAATTAGTATTAAAAAGATCTTATATAAAAAATTATATTAAAATTAATCTAGAATAAGAATATAAAGTAGAATGAATTATTAACTATATTAATTAGTAAAATAATACTAAGATATAATACTTTATTAAATAGAAAAAATATAATTATATAGAAAATATATAGGAATTAGTATCTAGTATTAGATATTTTAAAAAACTTTAAGAATACTAAGAATAATAAGTTAATAAATTAATTATAATACTTATAATTTAAGTTAATAGATTAATTTATATTTAATACTTTTAATTTAAATACTAACTAAAAAAAATTTTTTAAAGAGATAAAATATTTCTATACCTAAAGATATTATACTTTAAAAACTAGAAACTTCTAACTATTATTTTAGAAGTATCTTACTTCCTACTAACTAGAACTAAATTTAATAAACTAAATTTAATTAATAAAGAAAGAAATAAAACTATATTAAGATAAATTATATTTTAATTTCTAATAAAATCTAAAAGAAGATAGTTAGAATTAGTAGAAAGAAAATAAGCTTCTTCTAGCTAATATTATTCTACTTCTACCTCTTTTCTCTCTATTTATTCTAACTTTTTTATACTATTAATACCACAATATACTATATATATTATCTTTTCAAACCATATCTTCTTCTACTTTTAAAGATATAGTACTTTTTCTTCTATAACTTATAACTTATCCTCTAACTTCTAATACTAAGTAGTAATATTCTAAAGCTTAATAACTCCTATACTTAAAATATTATAATAAGAACAATTTAAATAAATATATTTAGTATAATAAGAAGAATCAGATAGCAAAACATTATAATTAGCATAACCCTTCTTTTTATAGTAAGAATATAAAAGTATAACGATTAAATTTTAAAGTATAACGGAAAGTAAAGAATTCTTTTTAATAGTTTTTTTAATAGGATAACTATTAAGTAATAATATAGCCTTTCATTTTTTAATATAACTTAATATAATATAAGTATTATTAAAAAAAGTAAAATAAGATACTTTCCTATTTAAAAATAGAAGACCTATTTATATTAATCTTAAGGATAAAATTTCTAAAGAAAAAACCTAATATTATAACTTATTAGAATTATAAAACTAAGGGATATTTTATAAAACGCCTAATAGTTATAAAACCTTTATATATAAAATAATATAGGAATAATAAGAATTCTACTTAGTATAGAAGAATTATAGTATAAGTTATATAACCTTAAGAAATAGTATAAATATAAAATAAAAAATAGATATATTAAATATAAGTTATCCTAACTATCTATAGGTATATTAGATATAAGTTATCCTAGCTATTTAATATTAAGAAGACCTATAGATTTATATATAAGATAAGCTTAAATCTATTTAAATTTAGACTTCTATAGCTTTTTAGTAATTAACTTTATAATTATCCTTAGATATTCCTAGTTTTATTCTTATAATTATCTCACAACCCTTTTATTAGACTTATACTTAATCATTATAAGCCCTAAAGACCTAATCTCATCAGCACGACGATAATACTATTACCTACATATTATAACCTCAACTTCCTACTAATAGACTTACTTCTACTAAACCTAAAGCTAGCCGTAACAATTATATAGTATATAGCGTTATATAAAGCTCTAGATCTATAGTATAGTAATTACTTACTAATTACTATACGTTTAACTATAACTAGTACTAATACTAAATACTTATCACTTATAAGGTATAGAAGGTATATTATTATATATATAGTAATATATATAGTTACTATATACCTTATAGTATAATACAACTAATACTAGTAACTTTTTCTTTTTACTATATACCTTAATACTTATCTATTTATACAAAAAATAGTACTTTTAGTAATCTATACTTTTTACTTTAATAATACCTAAATACCTATTTATCTATTCTACTTAAGTTATTTATCTTTCTATTTAAATAATTATATAATTTAAATCGATAAATCGCTTAAAAGTATAGTTTAATATACTTTTTATAAAAATATTAGTAATATTATTACCTCTATTAATTTACTATACTTCGTAAAGCTCGTAGTACTTATATAACTACTTTAATACTATAATATTAATTATAAAGCGTTTTCCTTAGTAATACTAAGTTTTACAAAATACTTATAAAATAAGTATAAATTAGTATATATAATAGT